>VSMD01086835.1:0-47614 GCA_008750895.1 Mirza zaza | reverse complement strand
TTTTAAAAACTTTTTTATTGGCCGGGTGCGGTGGCTCAAGCCTGTAATCCTAGCTCTCTGGGAGGCCGAGGTGGGCGGATCGTTTGAGCTCAGGAGTTCGAGACCAGCCTGAGCAAGAGCGAGACCCCATCTCTACTATAAATACAAAGAAATTAATTGGCCAACTAATATATATATAGAAAAAATTAGCTGGGCATGGTGGCAGATGCCTGTAGTCCCAGCTACTCGGGAGGCTGAGGCAGTAGGATCGCTTGAGCCCAGGAGTCTGAGGTTGCTGTGAGCTAGGCTGACACCACGGCACTCACTCTAGCCTGGGCAATAAAGTGAGACTCTGTCTCAAAAAAAAAAAAAAAAAAGAAAAAAAAAACTTTTTTATTAAAAACTAAGACACAAACACATGCATCAGGCCAGGCCTACACAGGGTCAGGATTATCAAGACATCACTAGGCAGTAGGAATTTTTCAGCTACATTATAACCTATGGGACCACCTTTGTCCATGTGGTCGACTGTTGACTGAAAAGTCATTATGTGGCACAAAGCTAGTATTAGAGTCAGGGTACACCTCATTTGAAAGATAAGATTTGAGTAAAACCACAAAGGAGCTGAAAGAGTTAGCCAAATAGATGTCAGGAAGTGCAGTCCATGCAGAGAGAATAGCTAGAGCAAAGACCTAAGATTGGAGTGTATCTGGCATGTTTAGAGAATAGCCAGGAGGAAAGTGATAGAAGAGGAGGTCAGAGAAGAAGTCCAGATGATTTATGACCCTATAAGCTGTTTTAAGGATTTTGGCTTTTACTCTTAAATGAAATGGAAAGCTTTTGCAAAAAAGTGACATAATTTGGCCTTCATCCTAAAAGATGATTCTGTGAAATGCATCCAATTTAGATGAACTAATGGTTGGAAAGAATAATGGATAGATGTATGACAAAGCAAATATGGCAGAATGTTAAATATAGAATCTAGGTGTTAGGTGTATATATATATGGGTAGTTTCCGTGTAATTCTTTCAAATTTTCTGTGTGTTTGAAAATTTTTATAAGAAAAAGTTGAATAAAAACTATTAAGAAAAACTAAATATAGCCCTAGTAATAATCATAATTTAACTGTTTATCATTTTATAGAATAATTCTAACATGTCACTGAAAACTGTCCTATAAGGAAATTATACATGCCAAATCTCATTTTCTCACTAACTTTCATTATTAAGTAGATTATATTTCTTTGGAAAGGATCTGGATGATAAAACCTAAGATTAAAATATCTAAGAGTGTAAAAACTTTATCTTTTTTTTTTTCTTCTTCTTAAAGAGACGGGGTCTCGCTGTGTTGCCCAGGCTAGAGTGCAGTGGCTATTCGCAGGCACGATCCCACTACTGATCAGCACGGGAGTTTTGACCTTCTCCGTTTCCGACCTGGGCCGGTTCACCCCTCCTTAGGCAACCTGGTGGTCCCCCGCTCCCAGGAGGTCACCATATTGATGCCGAACTTAGTGCGGACACCCGATCGGCATAGCGCACTACAGCCCAGAACTCCTGGGCTCAAGCGATCCTCCCGTCTCAGCCTCCCGAGTAGCTGGGACTACAGGCACTCGCCACCGCATCCGGCAAAACTTTAAAATTATATTTTCTATATAATAGAATAAATCTCAATATATGGGTAAAACAAAAATATAACAGTAAAAAAATTTATCCTAGTTGCTGTGTTTTAGAAATCTAGCAGTCTTGGTCCAAAATGGTAACAGTGGGCATAAGAAGTGGCCTAATTTGACTAAATTTTGAAGGCAGAACTCCCAGGATTTTGTGATGAATTGGAGGTATGGTGAGCAAGAAAGAGAAGAATCAATGACTCCTTGATGTGGTTTGTGGTGTGAGCAACTTGCTAGAAAAGTGGATTTGCTATGGGAAAGCTTGCAGGTAAAAAAATGGTGGAGAAAAGAGCGAAAATACAGTTTGGGACATGTTAGTTTGAAATATCAATTAGGCATCGAATGGAGATGATGAGTAAGCAGTGTGAAATACAAATCTGCACTTAAGGAAAGATTAGAGATTACAGATTTGTGAGTCATCAGTATGGGTATTATTTAAAGGCATAGAACTAGATCCAAATACCCAAGAGTGTAAGTATGGAGAGAGAAGAGGACCAAGAACAAAACCTTGGGTCATTTCAACGTTAAGTGGTTGAAGAAGAGAGGAAAACCAGGAGACTAAGAAAGAACAACTAATGAGGGAGAAGGAAACCCTATAGTTTGGTACCCTAAAGCCATTTGCAAAAAAAAATCTTGAGGAAGTTTTCAGTTGTTTATGTCAAATGCTATCCTTATTAATTTTCCTCCCTACTCCTAAATTGTCCCCTTTCCTACTTGTTGTTGTTGTTTTTTGTTTGTTTGTTTGTTTGTTTTGAGACAGAATCTTGCTTTGCTGCCCAGGCTAGAGTGAGTGCTGTGGCATCAGCCTAGCTTACAGCAACCTCAAACTCCTGGGCTCAAGCAATCCTCCTGCCTCAGCCTCCCGAGTAGTTGGGACTACAGGCATGTGCCACCATGCCCGGCTAGTTTTTTTTTTCTATATATATTAGTTGGCCAATTAATTTCTTTCTATTTATAGTAGAGACAGGGTCTCGCTCTTGCTCAGGCTGGTTTCGAACTCCTGACCTCGAGCAATCCGCCCACTTCGGCCTCCCAGAGTGCTAGGATTACAGGCATGAGCCACGGCGCCTGGCCTCCTACTTGTTTTTGCTGAAACATTAAATCAGAAATTGTCATGAGTAAAGTTATACTTAAATCATAAAATTCACCTGAACTTTTGATTCCTTAATGTTTCTAACATTCATGTGCTTTGCAAAAGTTCTGAATTCTACATCTCCATGGTTCCCTGGGCTCCAGCCTTTGATCATTTGCCATGTATTGATTGTGCAAAACTCTGAGGATACAAAAGAGTACAAAGTATAGTAATCTTAAAACCTAGTAAAGGATTTAATCAATGTATACTAAGTTAAATAATTGTTAAGAATGTAGAGAGACTTGGATTTGAATTTACCATTTTACATGTTTTTAGGAATACCATATTTTAGAAAGTAACTTAAACCACAGTTGTTGGATAGGTTGTGATCTTTTCCATTGGTGCCTTGATGGCCTACAATGAGATTACCAACCCCCTTTTGTTTGAACTCAAAGGACACTCCAGTAACATGTCTGAGTAGGCCTCCGGACTATTTGGTCTTCACACTTTTTTTTTTTTTTGAGACAGAGTCTCACTTTGTTGCCCAGGCTAGAGTGAGTGCCCTGGCATCAGCCTAGCTCACAGCAACCTCAAACTCCTGGGCTCAAGCAATCCTGCTGCCTCAGCCTCCCGAGTAGCTGGGACTACAAGCATGCGCCACTATGCCCAGCTAATTTTTTCTATATATATTAGTTGGCCAATTAATTTCTTTCTATTTATAGTAGAGATGGGGTCTCGCTCTTACTCAGGCTGTTTTCAAACTTATGACCTCGAGCAATCCACCCGCCTCTGCCTCCCAGAGTGCTAGGATTACAGGCGTGAGCCACTGCACCCGGCCTTGATCTTCACACTTTTCATGGCTTGGCTATTATTTAAAATGTTTGCCTTTGGTTTTCTCTTTTATAATGCTGATTATAAGAAAATCATTTGGTTGTTTACTTCTGCTGACTTTTAAATGTATAAATTCTTTTAATTTTAGCAATGTTTTATCTCGTGATGGCTGGAATTCCCACCTTTATAATGCTGTCTAAGAGCTTTCTTTCCCTAAACTTTTCTAGCCTTGAGAATGGATGTTATTCTTTAGATTTGATAACTACTTTGAAGGGGTTGGGGGCTGAATTCTTTGAACTCTCCTTAACTTAAAACCTCAAGATATGTTGTCACAGAATTGATGCAGAGTGACCTACATAAAATTATTGTCTCTCCTCAACCACTCAGCTCAGATCATGTCAAAGTTTTTCTTTATCAGATTTTGCGAGGTAAGATTTTCTTTATGAAGAAAAAAGCACTGTCACTATTTAAATAAAATGTTTTACTTCTCATTTGGACTTTAATCTGACCTTTCGAGGCTTTCTTCTTCCCTAAAGACTTTTTTCTTCTGAACAAGGCATATTTTACAATTTCTATATTTGATGTTGAATAAGAGGCTTTTAAGACAGGCCGAACAGTTTTTATTTTTATTTTTAGTGATGGAAGACAAGGCCCTCCAAATTAAGTAATTGAGTGGGTTAATCTAGGGAGGTAAATAACCAGGATTATTTGTCACAAATCCACTAAACAGTCTTTAGTTCTCCACAGAGTAGGAGTATGTCGCATCAGATGACTAAAGTGAAAAGTGACTGTATCACCTATGAATGACATCCATCCTCCAAGCCAGCAGTAGGTGGGCCTGTCAGAGTGTTAGCTGGCATTCCTGAGTGCAACTCTAGAGAAACAAAATGACCCTTAAAAACAAAGCAGTTGAGGAAGACCTATAGAAACAGCCAGCTAAGTAACTTAAGACTGGCTCATTAAAGAGCATGGACTTGACTGAGAAAGGATTGAGGCCAACGTTATTGATGCCTCTTCTGGCCATCAGGTGTGTCCTCCAGAACTTGGCCATTACAAATGGAGAATTGTTTAAAGTTGAAACAGCTTTCTTACCTAGTAAAATTCTTTTTTCCCCACAGAATATATAGAATTAACAGATTCTTTATAGAGTTTGAAAAACATCTGCCACAGGGATTAAAACATACAAACAATATTAAAACTAGAAAGTTCACCTCCATCCAGAAATTTTTTGATATTCTGTGGTAGGAAGAAATGGCAAAGATACTGTCTATAATTGTGAAAAATGTGATTTGCTACTTTTTATTCCAAAAAGACTCAACCTTGAGGCTGCTACTTTTAGCAGTGCTGAAGCCATCAGTCTTTTAATATGTCAGAAATATTTAAAAAGTAATGAATTACCCTCTTGATTCTCAGTAATGAATACTACTGACAAACCTGGGCAAGTTCCTGAATTTTGTCATATTGGTGAAAAATCTGAACTGGGAAAGGTCCCTGTTGGTTAGTGAATGGGAACTGTTTTGTTGGAGCAGGTTCAGAGTTGCAGGTTAAGAGTATCAGCAGCAGAACTCTAGTAGCCACACTAATGAACAATCTAAGGATATTAGTGTGGTCAGTCTTAACTCTAGTGCCTAAGAGGCATATCTGTATTTAAACCTATATAATCTTTTGAATTATAGATGTTATCTCTAGACTACAAACCTTCGATGACATTTTATTTTACTGTACCAAAATTATAGGCTTTTGAGGTATAAGTCAAGTTTTTAATAATGTCTATTATGCAGTTATTTAGGAAAGAATTTTAAATCCTCTATTTTATTTTCTTCTAAGGTTTTTCCCAAATCATTGGTTGAGTAAAAGGAATTAAATATCTGCAATTAATCTCTTTGTTATTTCAGGTTTGAAATATCTCCATTCAGCTGGCATTTTACATCGAGACATTAAGCCAGGGAATCTCCTTGTGAACAGCAACTGTGTTCTAAAGGTAGCTTTTCAGTTTATGTAAATTTCTGAGAGAAATAAGAATGTTAGGGCAGGCTTAAGAACAACATATTTTTGTGGAAGAAATAGTTGTTTATTTTCATTACTAAAAGTTAAAGTACTCAGTTTCTACAGTGTCATTCCTTGATTTAAAGAAAAAAGTACCCAGTTTTCACTAGCAATATCACTCGTCATGGCCATAGTAACTAATCTGTACTCCTGCCTCATGCTTTTTTCATGATATTTTGCCTATATTTTGGAAACACTGAATTTCTAGTTACATTATAACTAGAAAGAAGAATGGAGAAGGTGACTTTTCAGATTGCTCCATTATTGAAGGAAATGTATATCAGAAGAAATAGCAGATCAGCAAGTTTCTATTTAGGTGAGAATGAAGCATGGCTTTTACGAAGACTGTCTACATTTTTGCATAGTTAATATTTCTTTTTTTTTTTTTAGTAGAGATGAGGGTCTCACTCTTGCTTAGGATGATATCAAACTCCTGAGCTCAAGCAATCCTCCTGTCTCGGCTTCCCAGTGTGCTAGGATTACAGGCATGAGCCACCATGCCTGTTAATATTTCTATATACTGTTTGACTAAGGTAGCAAAGGAGGAAGCAAAAACCTACTTAAAAATGAAAATGCTAAGCCAGAAAAGGGTATATGCACCTATGAAATGTATTTCCACAATATATAGCAGCCAATTCTCAGTTATTCCTCTGAACAGGAATTACTTATATTATATTTATATTTAGTGCTTCCAGATTTACTTATATTTACTTATATTTAGTGCTTCCAGAATCTCAAGTTATCAGTTTCAATTTTACTTCTTTCCCTTGTATCACCCCCCATTGTCTTTTGTTAGAGTGGCTCACAAATCGCAAAATCCACATGTGTGCATTTTCTCACTTCTAACACAGATACGTATTGGCAGAACTTCTGAATAGTGAGAGGTCTACGGTGTTTTTCCTCGTGGTAGACATAAGAGATAAGAGCTTTCCCAGAGCTGTGTCATCTGTGTGTAAGCAAATAAAAATTCCACTTATTTCATGAGTGGCTGCTGTATTATATAGAGCTTTAGTCTATAGTAAACATTTCAACTCATATATTTGGAAAGAAAAAACTTTTTTAAATGTTACCTACTTTAAAAGTAATCACGACTGTCATTATTACTTAGGTTGCTGGCAGTTAAACTAAGCATTAAAGCTAAGTATATTCATATTTTATTTTAAATGCTTTTTTGAACTGTGGGCCAATTCTCTTTAAAAGCTGGTGGATTATGCCATTTATGAATGAAAATTCTCTCTTCATGATATAGCTTTAAAGAGCCCTTACCCTGTTTTAACTGTAGAAAGATAAAAACCTGTTTTTCATATTTTCCCTAAAAATAGCTGATATTGTAGTTCAGTCTTTTGTTTCCACAGAGAAATTAACTGTCCCCAAAGTCTAGTAAATATTCCTTCTATAGGTCATTGAGTACATCCTTCTACTAACTTTTCACTCTTTAAGGAGAACTTGCAACCTATCCCCAAAACCCATTTTAACTTTTTAAAAAATAAATTTTAAAACCTTACAGTTAGTAATTTTTTGTCCTATTCATACCAAATCAGTCTTGTATAAATTTAAGCCAGTTTTTCTTATTTTGATTTTTGGTTGGAAGACTTCACAAAGGACTTTTGTACAGAACCTGTCATGCTTGATGCCATTAACTGCTGAAATTCATTTTCCAAATTGTCTATTATGGTTTTGTCACCTCTGGCTACATGAATGGGCAACTAAAAGAAAATGTCATTTATGAATACACAACACACAAATTAGAACAAATTGAAAATTTGCTGTGCTCCTTTGACTCAGATCTGCTTTTGAAAAGCCACAATAGACAGCTAGGATACAGACACTAATTCTCTCTTCTCAAATGTATAAATTCATTGATGATATTTATAATAAAACATTTTTAATTAGTATTCATTCATATTGTGAATATACTTTCTATTAAGCACGAGACATATTTTGCTGGAATCTTTTTAGTTATCTGATCATGTAAGCTTTTTACTTTGGGCTCAGATTGTCTTCCTGATAAGTTGCTAAAAACAACTTCAGCTCGGACTGATGTTTTTAACAACAGATTTCCTTTATAACAGAAGACCTTTTTTGTTAGATGAGTGGTCAGTTTTCTTCATATAAATGCAAGAAAGAATCTAAGTTCTTTACTTTGGTTTGGTTTTCCTTTAAAAGATATCCCGGGCCGGGTGTAGTGGCTCACGCCTGTAATCCTAGCACTCTGGGAGGCCAAGGTGGGAGTATTGCTCAAGGTCAGGAGTTTGAGACCAGCCTAAGCAAGAGCAAGACACTGTCTCTACTAAAAATAGAAAGAAATTAGCTGAACAACTAAAAATATATAGAAAAAATTAGCCGGGCATGGTGGCGTATGCCTGTAGTCCCAGCTACTCGGGGAGGCTGAGGCAGAAGGATCACTTGAAGCCTTGAGGTTGCTGTGAGTGAGCTAGGCTGATGCCATGGCACTCTATCCTGGGCAGCAGAGCAAGACTCTGTCTCAAAAAAAAAAAAAAAAAGATATCCTGAAGAGTCAAAGCCAAGAAATAGAGTTTTTAAAATGTTACTTGAACACCAGCCTTTGAGAGGATTTGATGAACTCAGACTTTTGTTTTGTTGTTACATTGTTGGCTTCATACTGATTTATTCCCACATGTACATATAAATTCATTTGATGTGACCGGACATGGCAGATTCAAGTCAGAAAGAAGGGATTGCCAAAAATTGGGATAAATTTTGTTTTCTTTAAAACAGTGGTTTTCAGACTTTTTTAAAGCTGCCAAAACCTTTTTTCAAATAAAATCTTATTTTGAAACCTCAATTTAGAAAACAGATTTATAATGTTATTTCATCACTTACAATATTGACTTATAAAGTTAATTAGTGAGACCACTGGATTTTAGATGGCCATTACTATCTAATTTTAGATGGCCATTACTGATCTCATCCTTAGTGCTCCCAATTTTTGTGTTTTGGTTGCCTAATATCAAGAAAATCTTAATTCTTAGAGATAAGCAGTAGTTTTATTAATAGCTCATCTTGCAAGCTCAGCATACTTTTCAGTTAAACAGAAATAGAAAAGATTTATTCCTAGGTCTGTATAGAAATTAACCAGTCTTTCTTATTTATCGCCATATCTCCAAATTCTGTCTAGCATACTGTCTGAAATATAATAGGTACTCAAATATTTATAGTATGAAGAAATCAATGAACTTAGTAGCATTAATATTCTCCAATGTGCTACAATTTAACATATTCACACAGTGTGGTGTGAATTAGTATTTTAAATAAATAGATAATGTGAAGTTTGGATAAAATATTTGTGGAACTCCTAAAGTAGTTTGTCAGAACTAGATTCAGTAGGACTCAGTTTGAAACCCATAGCTTTAAAGAAATTTTACTATATATATTTCAATAGTCTCAGCTCAGGCAATCTTCAAGGTATACCTCTTTTATCTTATAATATCTTCCTCTAAAAGCCAGTCTTGAAAATATTTTTTTTCTAAATTAAACATAGAAATATGCATTGAGCTAGTGTTTTTAGTTCAGTTATTCAGAAACAGACATTTTCATTTATAAAGATGAGAAGAATATTTTTAAGATTCATCATTTTACATAGAACTTTATATGGAAGCTTGAGACTTTCTTCCTTCTCAGCCAGATAAGACCAGATTGTCTGTTAAGACAAATCTACTCTACCGGTATCATCAAAAACTTTTAAAAGTTTAGAGGTCTATGAAGGTTTTGTTTGAAAATGTATTTGTCTACTTGACAATATTTTGATTGTCTTTTCTATTTAGATTTGTGATTTTGGATTGGCCAGAGTGGAAGAATTAGATGAATCCCGTCATATGACTCAGGAAGTTGTTACTCAGTATTATCGGGCTCCGGAAATCCTGATGGGCAGCCGTCATTACAGCAATGCTATTGACATCTGGTCTGTTGGATGTATCTTTGCAGAACTACTTGGACGAAGAATATTGTTTCAGGCACAGAGTCCCATTCAGCAGGTATGATTTCACTTTAAGGCTTTAGTAGCTTTCAATTCTATTACAGTTTTGAAGGAAAAACCTATCTTGCACATGTCTTGGCCTTATTCGTTATACTGTCCAATTCGCTTTTAGCAGGTCAGATGCAGTGGCTCACACCTGTAATCCTGGCACTCTGGGAGGCCAAGGCAGGTGGATTGTTTGAACTCAGGAGTTTGAAACCAGACTGAACAAGAACAAGATATATAAAAAATATAGAGAGAAAATATATAGAAAAATATTAGCCAGGCATGGTGGCACATGCCTGTAGTCTCAGCTACTCGGGAGGCTGAGGCAGTAGGATCGCTTGAGCCCAGGAGTTTGAGGTTGCTGTGAGCTAGTCTGATGCCATGGCACGTTAGCCCAGGCAACAGAGTGAGACTCTGTCTCAAAAAAAGAAAGGAAGGAAGGGAGGGAGGGAGGGGAACATAATTTGCTTTTAGCAAATTCAAGTTCACTTAAAATTCAGAAAGTTATGAAGTTGAAGATTACAGAGATTCATTTTGTAACTTACAAGCCTATTGGAGGGAGTATTGACTTTATTACATGCACTGATACATAGCCAGCACTCTGCTGTAACAGTTTGCACAGGTATAATCTTCAGTTGTTAGACTTAATGTATTTAACTTAATGTATTTAACACTTTGTGCTTTCAATGTAAATTTATACTATGTTGATTTCTTTAAATCTGCACATTTAGAAAAATTGCTAACTTTTATTATTAGGCTAAAATATTTAATTTAAATATAGATCCGGGCACAGTGGCTCACGCTTGTAATCCTAGCACTCTGGGAGGCCGAGGCAGGCGGATTGCTCGAGGTCAGGAGTTCGAAACCAGCCTGAGCAAGAGCAAGACCCCATCTCTACTATAAATAGAAAGAAATTAATTGGCCAACTAATATATAGAGAAAAAATTAGCCAGGCATGGTGGCAGATGCCTGTAGTCCCAGCTACTCGGGAGGCAGAGGCAGGAGGATTGCTTGAGCCCAGGAGTTTGAGGTTGCTGTGAGCTAGGCTGATGCCAGGGCACTCACTCTAGCCTGGGCAACAAAGTGAGACTCTGTCTCAAGATAGATAGATAGATAGATAGATAGATAGATAGATAGATAGATAAAATCAATCATCAGGAGATGATTAAAGTGTAGCTTTAAGAAGCCATTCATGTTGCTTTAATTGTCTTTAAAGCAAATTCATTAATACACATGTTTTCTTGGGATAATTCCTAACTATTTTTTATTCATAAATTTTAACTATATTGGGTGGGCACAGTGGCTCACGCCTATAATCCTAGCACTCTGGAAGGCCAAGGCAGGTGGATAGCTTGAGGCCAGTAGTTTGAGACTAGCCTGAGCAAGAGCAAGACCCCGGCTTAATAAAAAGTAGAAAAACTAGCTGGGCATGGTGGCATGTGCCTATAGGCCCAGCTACTAGAGAGGCTGAGGCAAGAAGATCACTTGAGCCCAGGAGTTTGAGGTTGCTATGAGCTATGATGACAACACTGCACTCCAGCCTGGTTGATAGAGCAAGACTGTCTCAAACAATAAATAAATATTATTAAGGAGGTATTCAAATCCCATATATTGAACAAGAATCTTGAGTTGCTGCTGAAAAGGATACATAAAGGAAAGTGTGAAGCAACTGGGATGGGATTCAGATATCTCATTTTCTAGAGAAATACATAGGTCTTGAGTTTGCCAATCTGACATAGCCTCTGAAGGAGAAGTCATATCTACCTAATTTGTGATGCTTTTTGGGTGAGAAATCAAGATTTAAAATAGGAAAAGAGTCTAACCTAAATGGAAAGAAGTAGTTATCTTCTGTTGTGTTTTCTTTGTATCTTTGAGAAATAATTACTCTAGTACCAGGAGACTTCATAAGTGTTTCTCATCCATAGAACTGCCCCATTCTAGACAACCTTCTGAATATTTCCATTTGGTTTCATGAGCTAGTCATTTCTTTCTGCTGTTAGTGTGATTGTTAGAAGTCCAAAAGTATCACCTGCACACTTTTCCCAAAATGCTTTATATAGAGATCTTTACTTCTGTGGAAAACAAGTTTCTCAAGTATCTTCATTAACCTGGAGGGCAGTGATGCTGATGGCTATCCCATGGTTTAGATAAATGCAGAA
The DNA here is from genome assembly GCA_008750895.1 of Mirza zaza. Lineage (NCBI taxonomy): Eukaryota > Metazoa > Chordata > Mammalia > Primates > Cheirogaleidae > Mirza > Mirza zaza. The sequence goes on along the minus strand of VSMD01086835.1, from coordinate 35,879 downwards.
AATGGTGCTTTATATCTGGCAACCCTAGAACCAGGAAAAGAAGTATTCTCTAGGTAAGAATTTCCTATCCTGGAGGGAGCCAAATGAAATGTTATTGCCTAATTAAATTATCAAGTTAGAACAATTATAGCACTACAGAAAATTGGAAAGATAATTTACTACCTACAAAGACTTGTTTGTGAGAAGACTGTTGTATTGGTCTTTTTTTATTGTGCCCAGGTAACTAAATATGGTCTTAAAAGATGTCATCGCTTTCTAAGTACCACAGTTTTCTGCTAGTGTAGATTTCTAGCATGACTACAATATAAAGGGTATATACCGGCCCAAACATTGAGAGCTTAGCTTTCATTTCAGGTGTGTTTTGAGTATGTATTAAACCACAGCTGTCTGATTTGTGGATTAGCTCCTTGATGAGCCTGAATCCATTTGAAGCATCAGAATCCATTCATTTACTGTTTGAAAAGAACAGTCATTAGCCATCAACAGAAGAACAGTTCAACTCTGCAAGGATCATAAATGCTACAGTACCAAGAAAATAGGGCAGGTAGAGGCAGACTTATGAATTGCTCTAGCCTTAGAATGCTTTGCTTGCCAAAATATATTTTCTATATTTCTATCTATATCATATGGATTCCTAATAAATAGGAATAATAAATAATAATAAATAGGAATTTTATATGTAAGATTTCTTTAAGGAATTTATAAATTCCTATAAATCTTTTTTTTTTTTTTTTAACAGGCCAGAAGGTGAAAGTAGGGGCTCCTGTCACTTAATCTGGAGCTTATTGTAAGGTTTTTTTCTCCAAAATTTGGTCCTCATCCCTAAGGCTGTGCTTGAAGAGTAATGAAAAGTTGTTTCCATGAGCTTACTATTTATCTGGATTTTGTTTCCTTGTAGTTGGATTTGATCACAGATCTGTTGGGCACACCATCACTGGAAGCAATGAGGACGGCTTGTGAAGGCGCTAAGGCACACATACTCAGGGGTCCTCATAAACAGGTAAAAGGAGCGGGAAGGGATCTATATCTAGTAACCATCTGTTTGGGCAAGATTACCCTTACAGTACAATAATGTACTGAAATTTTTAAACAAAGATGCTACATGTTGGTTTTACATATTTTTTTATGTCATGGTCCTAAGTAAGAAAATGTTCAATATTTCTCAAACTAAATAAAATATCCTCATTCCCCATGCCACAGAAGAATGTGCATATTTTTGCAGCCCCTTTGCTAATAAGTGATTCCTGACTTTGCATCTCCTGGTTTATTGATGTATATGGGAAAAGTTACTGGAGACATAGCTTTGACCTCAGTGGCATAACCTAGTACATGTATATCAATATGTCCTTTCCAAGTACTGAACCAAAACACCTGGTATCTCTTATTCCAGCCAGGAATGTGAAGCTGTTATTATTACACTCTTGCTACTAACACAGAATCAGATGTGAATGTTGTTAGAAAAGAAGTATGAAGAGAGATTTCCAGATTTATACTGATCAATATTACTTGCAGCCAGCCAAGTCACTGCTGAGAAAGACAAGATGGTTTTTATCTTCACCTGTTGATTTAACAGCATTTTTTTACAAGTACCTTCCTAATCTCCTTTGGACAAAATAGCTTAATGTTGTCAAGAGTGAGTAAGGGGAATACTTTTGCTAGGAACAGCAAGCTAAAACAGATAAGGCTCAGACAGGACCACCTGGGAACTAATTTTCTTGGGCTTGCCTTCTTTTAAATTGGACATTTAGATTGATGGTACCAAATGGCAGCCTGAATTTGATGCTCCTTTCAAACTACCAGCAAGACATTTGGTCAAGGCCTTGCCTTCGCTTGCAGTTCCCTCTCTGTAATTCTAGTGTGACTCCAGAGCGTCTTTTTCACAAGCATAAAGGACAATGTTAATGTGTGTTGTCTTCTAAAACAAGCCCAAGCTAGTAAATAGAGATGTACGCTTGCATTTTAAATAGCACTCTGATGCCCACATCTTTCTGTTGCAGTTAGTTTAAAACTATAAAATAATTTGAGGCCCTAACACCCTAAGAAGAGTGTAGTTAGTTTTAACCTAAAGGAAATTTCTATATTATAGAAGAAGCTAACAAGATCTGTTATGTTCCATTTATTGGCCAGGATCGGGAACATTAATTTGTCAATACCTCATGGTAACTGTGTCCTAAGAAGTAGCAAAATAACTTTCCTCTTTTACTGACCTGATTAGGTCAGCAAATCTTGGCTGGCTAGAGGTAACCAATAATGAAAAGTGATTAAGATCAGACACTCTGGTGTGACCCTTACATCTCTAGAGGAGTTTAACTATTGCTAATGGTTGCCAGCTAATTAATCCTCTCTGTCAAAGAGTTATTAAACAGTAGCCTGGAGAACAAGGCTTCCTGAGGAGTTTCCTGTATGCTGTCTATAGCGGTTCAAAAATGTAACTTACTGCACCAAAAGTCACTGAACACTGCTTTGAGCATTCCTAGCAAGTGAGTCCTTTTTCTACTAGAAATCATAAAATCTGTTAGTTGTAAAAACCTAGAGCTTTTAATTAAATAAAAATAGTAAATATTGTTTATTTTCTAAAACAAAAGGGCAAGGAAAGGTAAATCCAAAGTTCCACTTTTATTTAAATAGATTGAGATGTCTAACAAAATCCTTTCTTATATATTTTTACATGAATTGGCCTCTTAATAGTAATGTTTTTGCTTCTCACTAAGTTTAGTGATGGCTTTAAAGGGAGCACCATGGTAAAAGTTAAGGGTAGCCCTGGCAAGTCTTGGTGTCAGAATATTTTGATATTGAAGAGAAGACTGGTAAGGTGCAAGCTACTTAGGAGACCATTTCTGCTCAAAGGCTAGATACACTTTGCACAGACATTAAAGTTTTTAAGTGGCTTTTAACCCATGCTGGAAGTGATCTCCTTAGACATGTGTTCATGACCTCTGAACACTATCCAAGCTAAATGTATATAGAGTAATTTATACCTACCATGTATAATGGAATGTGAATGAATCTAGGATATTGCTTGCTTCCATTTTTCCTCTAGTGTGGAAATTCAGCTTTTTATCTACATTTACTACTCAGTCTTTATATGATCATTGCTCTCAAGAGAAGTTAATAGGTTCCTGAAGCTCTTAAGCCACCAGTCAGATTCTGCCTTTTTGCTTCCCACTCCCTACCCATTCCCTGATTTCATGATGCATATCCTCTGTGCTCTTGTTGGCCTCTTAGTAGCTGCTTGAAGATATCTCCATTCATATTGTGGCTATTTACAGTTGAGATTGGAAGACACATACATACCTACACACAAATATATTTGATATGTAGCCACCTGGATTTTTTTTTTTTTTCATTCAGAGTCTTGCTCCATGCTGTGGCATCAGCCTACCTCACAGCAACCTCAAACTCCTGGGCTCAAGTGATCCTCCTGCCTCAGCCTCCCGAGAAGCTGGGACTACAGGCACACACCGCCACACCTGGCTAATTTTTTCTATTTTTAGTTGCCTAGCTAATTTCTTTCTACTTTTTAGTAGAGATGAGGTCTTGCTCTTGCTCAGGCTGGTCTGGAACTCCTGACCTCAAGTGATCCTCCTGCCTTGGCCTCCCAGTATGCTAGGATTACAGGCATGAGCCACCACATCCAGCCACCTGGATTTTTTTTAACTTTAAAAGATTAATTATGTCCCTGGGATATACAATATACCTTTATAGTTCTATATATTATGACTATTCTATAAAATATATAGTGTTTATCGTAATGCTTTACACAGAGTATATACTTATATGTTTCTCTGGACGGTAGTAATTAAGAGTGCTAGCTATGCTGTCAGTCGCAGGCTCACCACATTGTACAACATGTTGATGGTGCCCCAGGAAGTGTACAATACAGTTTTCAGATAAATTGAGTATGAATCCTGACTCTACTAATAACTCACTTTGTGACTTTAGGCAAATTATTATATTTAACCTCTGTATATCTCAGTTTATTCATCTGTAAAATGAGGGTCAAAAATGGTTTGTAGCTCATTAAATTGTTATAATGATAAATAATGTGTGTAAGGAGGGCATAGAATAGTGCCTAAGTTATCACTCTAGGTCGGGCAAAGTGGCTTACACCTATAATCCTAGCACTCTGGGAGGCCAAGGCAGGAGGATCGCTTGAGCTCAGGAGTTCTAGACCAGCATGGATAAGAGCAAGACCTCGTCTCCACCAAAAACAGAAAAAAACTAGCTGGGCATGGTGGTATGTGCCTGTAAATCCAGCTACTAGGGAGTCTGACGCAGGAGGATCACCTGAGCACAGGAGTTTGAGGTTGCTGTGAGCTAGGTCGATGCCACAGCACTCTAGCCTGGGCAATAGAGTGAGACTCTGTCTCCAAACAAACAAACAAAAAGTTATAGTGGGTAGAGCTGGTGAATTTTTGAAAATTATATCAAGTAGGGTTTATCCCAGGATTGCAAAGATGGTTCACCTACAGAAAATCTATCCATATATTTTAACATTTTAAGTGAGAATAATCATGATTATCTCAATTGATGCAGAAAAGGCATGATAAGGTTCAGTCCTTTTTATTCCTTAACATAAGATCTTTACAAAAACCTATAGAAAACTTATAGATGAATTCCTTTTAAGCTTATGAGTAAGCAGAAAGAGATGTATAACACTTTACTATTTACATGAAATAAAAATCCATGCACAAAAAGAGAGCCTCAGCTGGGCACGGTGGTTCATGCATGTAATCCTAACACTTTGGGAGGCGGAGATGGAAGTTGTTTGCAGCCAGAGGTTCAAGACCAGCCTGAGCAATATAGCAAGACCTTACCTCTACAAAAAAATGCAAAAAAAATTAGCCAGATGTGGTAGCACATGCCTGTAGTCCCAGTTACTCAGGAGGCTGAGGCAGGAGGATCACTTGAGCCCAGGGATTTGAGGTTGCAGTGAGCTATGATGATACCACTGCACTCTAGCCAGGCAACAGAGCAAGACCCCGTCTCAAAGAAGAAGTAAGTGTGTGTGTGTGTGTGTGTATGTGTGCGTGTGTGTATAAAAATAACAAAGAGCCTCTAACTTTTACAAAAAAACTAGTAATCCTCAGTGATACTGCTTAGGCTGAGTGAAGGTCTTCAGATATAGCAAGTTCTATATTACTATACTTATTCATTCTCTCTCTCTCTCTCTCTCTCTCTCTCTATCTCTCTCGGGTTTTTTTTGTTTGTTTTTTTGTCTTGAGACAGAATCTTACTCTGTTGCCTGGGCTGGAGTGCTATGGTGTCAGCCTTGACAAAGATGCCACTGTCTTTTTTATTTTTTTATTTTTTTGAGACAGAGTCTCACTCTGTTGCCTGGGCTGGAGTGCCATGATGTCAGCCTAGCTCACAGCTACCTCAAACTCCTATGCTCAAGCAGTCCTCCTGCGTCAGCCTCCCAAATAGCTGGGACTATAGGCATGCGCCACCATGCCCAGCTAATTTTTCTACATATTTTTAGTTGTCTACCTAATTTCTTTCTATTTTTAGTAGAGACGGGATCTCGCTCTTGCTCAGGCTGGCCTGGAACTCCTGAGCTCAAACAATCTGCCTGCCTCGGCCTCCCAGAGTGCTAGAATTACAGGCGTGAGCCACCATGCCCAGCCTGCTTATTCTCAATTACTCAATATGTAGAAATATTAAACTGACGATTTAAACTCATGAGAAATACTTCTAAAAATTCAGTTCAAGATTTTTGAGTTAGGACTATAAAAAGAAAAACTAAGCTTCTTTCAACTAGTTTTCATTTAAGTAGCTACTCAAAGTAGATGCAAATAACCATTTTTTGTTAATAATTAGAAGTCTGTTACACACTAGGTATTGTCCTAAACACATATTATATATTAGCTTATTAAATTCTCAAAACAACACTTTAATGTACCATTATTATTCCTTTTTATAGATGGGAGATAGAGGATTACAGAGGTTAAATAACATGTTTGAGGTCATAAACCAGATCTCAAAAATAGGTTTCTCTAACTCCAAAACCTGTGTTCTTAGCCAGTATTCACTGCCTGGTACCTACACCTCACAGCAGATTTATTGAAATTTCATTTGTATATATGCAAGTCATATGTGAGTACATGTAAAATAAAATGAAAATTTTACAGGGAGTTGAAGTCATTCTCAACTATCACCCCTAGTCCCAGTCTCCTCTGAATTAATTTAAGAACATCTTTCCAGACATGTTTTTTCTTCATTTATTTACATATATTTGTACAAATAGAAATATGTATTATTGTTTATTGGGACTTTTTATTTAATTAAAAAACAAAAATGCAATCGACCCTTGAATAATGCAGTGGCAAGGGGTGCTAACCCCCTGCACAGCTGAAAATCCGCATATAACTTTTTTTTTTTTGTAGAGACAGGGTCTCACTATGTTGCCTAGGCTAATATTGAACTCCTAGGCTCAAGCAGTCCTCCTGCCTCAGCCTCCTAAAGTGCTGGGATTACAGGTCTGAGTCACCACACTCAGCTTACATGTAATCTTTGATTCCCCAAAAACTTAATTACCAATAGCCAACTGTTGACCAAAAGCCATAACATAAAGAGTCAATTAACATAAAGAGTCAATTAACACATATTTTATATGTTATATATACTATATACTATATTCTTACAATAAAGTAGGTCCAGAGAAAGGAAAATGTTATTTAGAAAATCGTAAGGAACTGGATGCAATGGCTTATACCTGTGAGCATCCTAGCAGGATAGAGGAGGCCAAGGGAGGCTAAGGCAGAAGGATCAAGTGAAGCCAGTAGTTTAAGACTAGCCTGAGCAACATAATGAGACCCTGTCTCTACAAAAAATAGAAAAATTAACTGGGCATAGTGGTATGAGCCTGTTGTCCCTGTTACTCAGGAGGCTAGGGCAGGAGGATTGATTGAGCCCAGGAGTTTGAGGTTGCAGTGAGCCATAATGACACCACTGCACTCTAGCCTGAGTAACAGAGCAAGACCCTGTCTGAAAATAAATAAATAAACAAACAAACAAACTATATTTACTGTTCACTAAGTAGAAGTGGATCATCATAAAGGTCTTCATCTGTACTATCTTCACATTGGGTAGGCTGAGGAGGGGGAAAAGGAGGAGTCAGTCTTGCTGTCTCGGGGTGGTAGAGGCAGAAGAGGTAGAGGAGGTAGAAGGGGAGGCAGAAGAGATAGAGGAGGTAGAAGGGGAGGCAGAATAGGTAGGCACACTGGGTATAACTTTTATTGAAAAAAATGCACTTCAATCCTATGCAGTTGAAACATGTATTGTTCAAAGTTCAACTGTATACATATGCAGAAGGAGAACCTAATGTACTATCTTTTTTTTTTTTGAGACAGAGTCTTGCTTTGTTGTCCAAGCTAGAGTGAATGCCGCAGCGTCAGCCTCACTCACAGCAACCTCAAACTCCTGGGCTCAAGCAATCCTACTGCCTCAGCCTCCTGAGTAGCTGGGACTACAAGCATCTGCCACCATGCCCGGCTAATTTTTTCTCTATATATTAGTTGGCCAATTAATTTCTTTCTATTTATAGTAGAGACGGGGTCTCACTCTTGCTCAGGCTGTTTTCGAACTTCTGACCTCGAGCAATCCGCCCGCCTCAGCCTCCCAGAGTGCTAGGATTACAGGCGTGAGCCACCGTACCCAGCCTAATGTACTATCTTTTTAAAGTCACAGATTACTACATCAAGTGTAAAGTCTAAAAATTATATGTAGTTGGATGAAAACTAATAGGAACGTGTCTGCTCAGGACACTTGCATAGTCTGGCCAACTCTGCTGCAGCAACTGGCCCTACAGTTAGCTTATGATGACTGTGGCATATCACTTAGGGCCTCTCACTCAAATCCAGGAGCTCATCCTTGCTTTATTTCACTGACTATTAATCATAGTCATTAATAGAGCACTCTTTATACCCCTCCTGTCCTCATGACTCAGCAATGGCACCCACTCACTCCCACATTGCTAAGGGACTTACAAACTTGCAGAACAAACAGAAAATGGAGCGGTTTATTTTAGACAGGGAAATTAACATGTGTGAATGTTGGGAGAATTGGCAAAAACATTCCCAAATGAGATGTTTAGGGCATATTTCTAAGCATTCTATTTTTTCTCATTCCTATTGATTCCATCGCACTTAAAAGAAAAATAAACTTCTTATCTGTTGCTGGTATACTGGGCCCAATTGGCTTTAACCATAATGGCTGGTGAATTAGAGGGAAGAAAGTGAATTTAGAAATGCAGCATCCATAGTATTGCATTCTTTCCTGTGGAGCCAGAGCTAGAAACTAAATTATTAATGGCTACCTTTCTGAAGAAGTATTGGCATGAATGAACTGACTCCGTTTTTTCTGTGCTTCTAACACACATATAAACAGAAAAGGAGAAAGCATATAATATGGCTGTTCTAACTCAAACTGACAGCTTTATTTTTAGTGTATTTGTTAGGGTGTACTTCTGTAAACAAAGGGGAAATTTGGTGGAGGGAGACATTTAAAATTTTAAGTACTCTTAACATGCACTCATTTGGTTTTCTCAAGCCTTCCCAAGACTGGTTAATGAGGGGAAAACTTGTTCCACTTAAATTTAGACTTACGTGCAACATTTTCTTTTTAGCTGAGTACTTACCTTATCATAAATTGATTATATTCCATGACTACACAAAGACTCACTTAAATATTTTAATTTTTTCACAGCCATCTCTTCCTGTACTCTATACCCTGTCTAGCCAGGCTACACATGAAGCTGTTCATCTCCTTTGCAGGATGTTGGTCTTTGATCCAGTAAGTAGTATTTATTTTTATATCTCTTTAATGAATTAAAAATATATGTCCTAAGAGAAACATCCTGGTTTTGAATGGATTGGCAATGTAAATAATGACTTTTCAAAAGATAAATCCCCAGTTTCATGTGTATCATGCTCACTCATCACACAGAATTTTGATTATTAACACATAAGAGTCTAGGAGCTGAAGAGATAAACAAACCATATCATTCTTATTTATCTCGGTATTTGTAAAAGGAGTTTGACCTCAAGTTAAATCAGGAGAAAAAAAATTTTTAGGATTATTTGAAAAAAATCTACCCATTATATTGTATAAGGAAATGTTTAGTGTGGGTTGTTTTGAGACAGAAGCTTTTCTAAATACCCTTTCTGGACTCTTCTTGGATATTCTACAAATCACACCATAAGTTTAGCTCTTCATTTATTCATTCATCCAAAGAATATTTATTATTCACATCTGTGCCAATAACTATTGTCAGTGAAGACTCAAAAGTGGAAGCATTTAGACTAGAAAACTTTACTTGCCGAGAATACAAGGAAGTCACCAAATACAAAACACAACAGGTATTTTAAAGGATAGAAAAACACAAAACTACCAAAGTTACCAAGTTTACATGGATTTGTATAATGAGAAAACAGCAACTTTCTCACAAGATTATCAGATCTATAAAGGTCATAATTATCTTCAGACATCAGCATAACAAAGATTAGGGGTAAAAAAGTTCTGTTCGGGAGTCCAAGTTTTTGAAAAATAGTCTAGATTTTATTATTTGGGAGACTAGAGCCATCAGGGTAACTCAGGTTATTTTTGTAACATCTCAGGGTACAATGTAGATTTTTATGTGTGTTTATTTGGTGTTTATGTTCTGTTTTCTTTTTTCTTTTCTTTTTTTTTTTTACTGTGGGATGTGAAGTATTTAGTGATATTGGAAGCAAGACAACGTGGCAGTTGTTTCCATGATCTCTCCTTGTGGACAGGTCCCCCCACCACCACCACCGTTAAGGACAGTTTCAGTCACATAACTTGCTTAATAAGCTAGTGGTTTAGTATCATTAGTTTAATATTTTGTATTATTTGGCAAGATGATCTACAAAGCTAACAGAAGATGTTGATTAGTACATAAAGAAACTCCTTTTATATGGTCAACACAGAGCCATGTGAAATTCAAGCTTCAGAGGTAATTTCTGTCTGTTCATAGAGGATTTTGTAAAGGCCCGAAGGTTAAAATTTACTTTTGTGCTAGAAATATTTTCTTTTTTAGTTCTATTTAGATGAGGAACTCCTAATTCACTTCTACTAGGTTTGCTGTCAGGTATCCTCTTTTTCTGAGATCCCATGTTTATTAATACTCCTGATCTGCCAGGAAGTCAGTCTTTACAACCTTTAAGGCTGGAATTTCCTAGCCATGGGAAGCACATTTTCCTGGGAGGCCTTTTAGATATAAGTTCTACGCATGAAATGTAGTCTTTATTCCTTAACAGTGGGATCATCACACCTAATTAAATAAAACTTTTGGTGTGGTCAATTATAAATACAAAGATTTATCTGTAAGGAGAAGGACATATTCTTACTGAATCTACATAAATAACTACATGGTCATTAAATAAAGAAATCTGGCAGGGCACAGTGGTTCATGCCTGTAATCCTAGCACTCTGGGAGGCCTAGCCGAGTGGACTGTTTGAGCTCAGGAGTTCAAGACCAGCCTGAGCAACAGTGAGACCCTGTCTCTACTAAAAAAATAGAAAGAAATTAGCTGAACAACTAAAAGTGTATATATACAAAATTAGCCGGGCATAGTGGCACATGCCTGTAAGCCCAGCTACTCAGGAGGCTGAGGCAGGAGGATCGCTTGAGCCCAGGAGTTTGAGATTGCTGTAAGCTAGGCTGATGCCATGGCACTCTAGCCCGGGCAGCAGAGTGAGACTCTGTCTCAAAAAAAAAAAAAAAAGAAAAAAGAAATTTAGTTAATGCACACTACCTAATAATTAGCCATTTTTATCATTTTATAGAACAAGGCCAACCCATTTGTATAAAACCCATTCTATAAAATATTGTTACATTTTATAGAATTGCTATTTTTAAATTGGCCTGATGCTTTATAAGTTTATGATCTATATTAAGGATTCTTTTCTTTCTAATTCTGAGGGTTCAGTCAGAACAATTTAAAGAGAGTTTCATTCTGATTTTAACCTATTAAACTGAGAGTTGGCAATACATTAAGAATAAAGAAATGAGGTTTTTGTTTTTAATATACTTGGAAAATAGACCATTAATCATAATTAAATCAGAATATTTATTTAGTCCATTTAGTCTGAGGTAACTAGTTAATTCTCATTTTGTTGATCTTGGGCTAAACAGTCTACTGCCACAACATGTCCTCTCCTGGACTGAAACATTACTAGAAATTCTGATTCAGTTACTTGGTTCAATCTAAGAGGCAGCTGTCTATGGTGAGATACATACACACAGACACACAGACATACACAGGTAGAGCACTGCTACTCCAAAATTTTTTTTTTTGAGACAGAGTCTCGCTTTGTTGCCAAGGCTAGAGTGAGTGCTGTGGCGCCAGCCTAGCTCACACAACCTCAAACTCCTGGGCTCAAGCAATCCTTCTGCCTCAGCCTCCCAAGTAGCTGGGACTACAGACATGTGCCACCATGCCTGGCTAATTTTTTCTATATATATATTAGTTGGCCAATTAATTTCTTTCTATACTAGAGACGGGGGTCTCGCTCTTGCTCAGGCTGGTTTCGAACTCCTGACCTCAAGCAATCCGCCCGCCTCGGCCTCCCAGAGTGCTAGGATTACAGGTGTGAGCCACCGCACCTGGCCTTTTTTTTTTATAATTTATAGACTCCTAGCACTCCATCTCCCTAAATCAGGATCCTTTAGGGATAAAGCCTAGGAATCTGCATTTTATTTTATTTATTTATATTTCTTTTTAGAGACAGAATCTCTTACTGTTACCCCGGCTGCAGTGCAGTGGCCTGCACATAGCTCACTGCAGCCTCAAACTCCTGGGCTCCAGCAGTCCTTCCACTTCAGTCTCCTAAGTAGCTGGAACTATAGGCGCATGCCACCACACTCAGCTAATATTTCTTATTTTTTGTAGAGTCAGTGTCTTGAACTATTGCCTAGGCTGATCTTGAACTCCTAGCCCCAAGCAATCCTCCTGCCTCAGCCTCCCAGAGTGCTGGGATTATAGGCATGAGCCATTGCAGCTGGCCTCCAAAACTTTTTGAGTTTGACACCACAAATGGAAAATTCAGCATCTGACCTTATGTGATGACAAATCGTAGTCAAAATGCAGACAAGTAATACACAGTTTATTCAGTGCCCCTAAGGGAAAAAGACCCTCCAAGCCTTCTTCAGCTGTTGTATCTCTTTTCCAAACACAACCAGATCACCTCACACAAGTATGCCCACAAAGGATAATAAAATAGTTTGTGTGCGGGCCAGACAAGCCAATGACAGGTTCTCAGTGATGCCCCACATGGGGTCAAGAGCTATGTGCCTTACTCACTGTGTGTGTGTGTGTGTGCATGTGTGTTTGCTTATTTTCTGCTCTGTGGTATAAAGATATTGTTAAAAATGTCCAAAAGGCCAGCAGATACCCCTACGAGTAACAGTGATAAAATAAAAAGAGGAAGTATTTATGTTTTTCTGTAGCATAGAAAGTCAAGCTGTTGGAGAAACTGGACAGTGATATAAGTGTGAAAGGCCTTACATATAGTGTTGAAATGACTACAATATACAACCTGAAGAAACAGAAGGAGAATCTGGTGAAGTTTTGTGCTGAGAGTGATGAACAAAAGTGAATAGAAATAGAAAAACACTGCATAAAACTAAAAATGAAGATCTTGGTCATTAGTTAAGTAAGGATCCATCAGTATCTCAGTGAACACGTGTCACTTAATGCTATGCTGGTCATAAAACAAGCAAAGCTCTATCAAGATAAAATGAAAATTAAAGGGAACTATGAATATTCATCACGCTGGTTATAGAAATTTAAGAAAAGACATAGCATGAAATTTTCCAATGGATTTGTGGTGATAAAACATCTGATCACAAAGCAGTGGAAAAATTCATTGGTGAGTTTACCAGAGTCATTGCTGATGAAAATCTGACACCAGAACAAGTCTAAAATGCTGATGAAACATCACTGTTTTGGTTTTATTGCCCTAGAAAGACGCTGACTACATCTGATGAGACAGCGGCTACAGGAATTAAGGAAGCCAGGGACAGAATAACTGTGCTGGCACATGCTAATGCAGCAGGCATGCATAAGTGTAAACTTGATGTGATAGGCACAAGCTTGCATTCTTACCATTTTCAAATAGTAAATTTCTTACCGGTCCATTATCGTGTCAGCAAAAAGGCATGGGTCACCAGGGACACCTTTTCTGATTGGTCTCACTGACATCGGTGTCACCAGCCCACGCTTATTGCAGGGAAGCTGGACTAGGTGATGACTGTAAGATTTTGTTATTCCTTGTTCTGCTTGTTCTCCAGCTGAAATTCTCATTCAAATTAGTGTTTATGCCATGTGCTTTCCCCCAAATGACTTTATTAATTGACTTTATTAATTCAGTCATGTGACCAAGGAATTCTTAAATCAGCGAAGACTAAATATAAAACACTCTTGGACAGCATGCTGGCAACAGCAAACAAACACATAGGTATAGAAAGTTCACCAAGGACTTTGGCATGAAGGGTGCCATATATGCTGTTGCCAGTGCTCGGAACACAGTGACTAAGGATACACTTGGGTGTGCCTGGCACAACCTCTGGCCTGCAACTGTGTTCAGTGACGATGATGAACATGGTGATAACTTTGAAGGATTCCTTCAGTATGTCAAGTGAAAAAAAAAAAAGATGTCTGACCTCTTTCCATATGTAGAAAATATACCTTCAGATTAATATATCAGTAAGCTGGAAGAAGTGGGTATCAAAAAGTTTTTAATTGATAATGAGGCTCCAGTTGTTTATTCATGGACCAATGGTAAAATAGCTGAAATGGTTCTGAATAAAGGTGATCATGATGTTAGTGTTGATGAATACAGCATTCTCCTCCATTTGGCTGGGGAAAAAAAGATGACATTAACATTGCAGAAAAAGTGCCTATAGACAAGATGGTGAAAATGTGATGGGCTTATTGAATGAAGGACTAGAGCAGCATGCATTCATAACAGAATAAGAAATCATGTCAGTTTATAAAATCAAAGAGAGGCTTCTAAGACAAAAACTGTTAATAAGGCAGATGACTCTAGAGGAAACATTTTAAAAAGCCATCCAGCAGTATGCCTCCTCATCCCTAGATAACCCATTTCCTTGCCCCTGAACTGTTTCTGATGTTTCTTTTCACCAAAAATAATAAGACGCTATACAGTGTACCGTTTTTAGTCAAAACACAGTATCATAGGTGAAGACTGAAAGCCTACCATTGTTCATCATTGCTGTTGTTTAACAGCTGATACAGGTATTCTGGTGTTGCTACTATGCTGCTTAGTTACCCTGAACACATGTTTTTCACTGTGTTTATGGTATGTCATGTTTTTTTACCATTAAGGACTTATGTGTGAATAAGTGTCAGAAAATGATTGCTTATCAGTAACATATAAATTCAGTTAAGACTGATGGTATTGCCAAACAACTACAGATAGTCCAGATGGGTGGCTGAGATGGTGACACCTTTGTTTTCTGGTAGTTCAGCATACACAAACTTTGTTTCATGCACAAAATTATTGAAAATATTGTATAAAATTACCTTTCAGGCTGTGTGTATAAGGTGTATATGAAACGAAGTTCGTATTTAGATGTGGGTCCCATCCCCAAGATAGCTCATCAAGTATATGCAGGTATTCCTGGTACACATCCGTAGTCCCAGCTACTCCAGGAGGCTGAGGCAGGAGGATTGCTTGAGCCCAGCAGTTCAAGGTTGCCGTGGGTGAGCTGTGATCACACCACTGCACTCCAACAGGACCCTGTCTATAATGGGGAAAAAAAAGTATATGCAAATATTCCAAAATCCTAAACACTTCTGGGCCCAAGCATAACTATGCGTTTATTCCCTGATGACAATAGTCAGAAGTACCTGATACAATTATTTACTGAGGTCCTTATAAGGTTTCTTACAGAAGACTCACTGTCAGACTCATTTCCTGATCTTTAGCTTATATGAGGAAGCTTTATGCAAATGTAGAAAAGAAAAAGGCAGAAACCACTAGAGTATGTTAAGATAATAGGGCTGTGGTTCTTTTATTATAAAAATTAACAACAATATTAGAATGGATGAGGTATAATAATTAATTTATAAAGATTTGATTAGCTATTACCTCAAAATAGTAAAGACATTAAGCAAATCTCCAGAGTTTAATTTATCCAAAGACAACAGATAGTTACAAGCAATATTTTTAACAACAATAAGTAACAATGATGTTTAAGAATTGAGACATTATTTGCTTTTTCCCCTTGACAAACAAAATGCATCCATTTTCTTGCGTGCACATCTTCCTACCATAATACCCATTCTTATTTACATTCTTTAAAAAAACAAATATGTACTCTAACGTAACCCAAAGGTACATGCACATCTTTTTTAACTGTTTTTTTGTTTGTTTGTTTTGGTTTTTTTTTTGTTTTGGTTTGGTTTTTTTTTTTGAGTCAGAGTCTCACTCTGTTGCCCACGCTAGAGTGGCAAGGCATCAGCCTGGCTCACAGCAACCTCAAACTCCTGGGCTCAAGCGATCCTCCTAACTCAGCCTCCCAAGTAGCTGTGACTACAGGCATGCGCCACCATGCCCGGCTTTTTTTATATATATTTTTTTTAGTTAGCCAATTAATTTCTTTGTGTTTTTAGTGGAGACGGGGTCTCTTCCTCAGGCTGGTTTCGAACTCCTGACCTCAAGCAATTGGCCCGCCTCAGCCTCCCAGAGTGCTGATTACTGGCATGAGCCACCATGCCTGGCCTTAACTGTTTGTTGATGGCTACTCTGTAATGTACTAATGAAGAGCCTAGGTGTATAAAATTATGTTGTCTGGGTACTTAACACAATATAGTAAGGTCTTTTTTTTTTTTTTTCTTTATTTTTAAGAATAGGCTCCACATGTATAGTAAGGTCTTAATGTTAACTAAGAATCAGGAAATTAAAATTTAAGTTAACATACTCAGTCCTGATGATTTGTAGCATTATAAAAACTAATTTCTTGACCAGGCGTGGTGGCTTATACCTGTAATCCTAGCACTCTGGGAGGCCAAGGTGGGAGGATTGCTCAAGGTCAGGAGTTCAAAATCAGCCTGAGCAAGAGTGAGACCCTGTCTCTACTATAAATAGAAAGAAATTAATTAGCCAACTAATATATATAGAAAAAATTAGCCAGGCATGATGGCACATGCCTGTAGTCCCAGCTACACATAATTGCAAAATTATGTGTGATGTGCATGCCTATAATTTCAGCTACTTGGGAGGCTGAGGCAGAAGGATCGCTTGAGCCCAGGAATTTGAGGTTGCTGTGAGCTAGGCTGATGCCCAGGCTAGAGTGCCGTGGCATCAACTTAGCTTGCAACAACTTAGCTTATCTGAGCAGCAAAACCAGTAGGAAAAAATCAAAGAAATTCAAAATGATTAGACCATTTGTGAGAAAACAAACTCAAAACTGGTATAAACTAGAATATTTTGCTAGCATTATTTTTTCATGGTAGTTAGATCAAAAAGAAAACAGGTATGTTTTAAAATGTACAACTGTTAACTCACACTAATTTGTCCAGAGTCATCTTGCATAGAAATATCACATGACCTCTTTATCTTATCAGTTATATACTTGATATTAAAACTTTTAAGTTTTGGGGGTTTTGGGGGGTTTTTTTGTTTGTTTGTTTGTTTTTTGAGACAAGAGTCTCACTTTGTTACCCAGGCTAGAGTATCATGGCATCAGCCTAGCTCACAGCAACCTCAAACTCCTGGATTCAAACAATCCTCCTACCTCAACCTCCTGAGTAGCTAGGACTATAGGCAGGTGCCACCACACCTGGCTAATTTTTTTTTTTCTATTTTTAGTTGCCCATGTAATTTATTTTTAGTCAAGACGGAGTCTCGCTCTTGCTCAAGCTGGTCTCAAACTCCTGACTTCAAGCAATCCTCCCGCCTTAACCTCCAGAGTGCTAGGATTATAGGCATGAGCCACCACGTCTGGTCCCTTATTTAATCTTTAAATCACAGCTTTAGCAAGAAACAATTTCTAAAGAACCAACATATTTAATGCATAAGAAAGAGTAATATTTTTTAAATCTTTAAATTTTTTTACATGTTTTTAATGTATTGATATTGTTTTTAAAAGCTTATTGGAATAGGAGTTTGCTCCATTTAATTTTATGAGATCTCATATCAGTCCCCTTCTAAATTATACAAAGTACATCAATTTGTTTACTTAGAAATATTTTATATTTGTAAAATGGAAAATTTTGTTAGATTTCATTCAAAACTAGAGGAGCCAATTTTGATAAATCAACAAAATCTAGTATAGGAGCAGGTGTCCATACTTATTACAAATATTGATCATTTAAAGAAACAAGATATGTGCAATATGTAACTAAGATACATAATATATAATTAAGCACCATTAGGTCCTTCAAAAGAACACCATTATTGACAATCTGAGTAATTTTGTGATCTCTTTCTCAATTTAGCAGTACAGTTTCTTCTTTTCAATGTTCATACCCTTTGTAAAATGATAGCCTCCTTTCTTTAGTCTTATTTAAGAAGTCCTAAAGAGACATTAATATGTTTAGAGCAGGGGTTCACTGTCGCTCAGACCGTTGGAGGGCCAGACTATAGTTTAAAAACACTATGAACAAATTTCTATGCACACTGCACATATCTTATTTTGAAGTAAAAAAACAAACGGGCAAAAACACCCGCATGTGGCTCACGGGCCGTAGTTTGAGGACGCCGCCTGATTTAGAGAAATGGAGGTTGATTGCATTGCCAGGGATTTGATTTACTTTTTGTTCAAAGGTTTCTCTTAGGTAAAACACTTTAGAGAAGCCCATATTGATACACACAGAACATACAGAGCATGCTATCCATAGTCACAGAAACACCAAAATCTTTTCATCTCTGCAGTATTAAGTTTCAGGAAATTTCACAGGCACAAAAGTATAACATAGGAACCAGATTCCAGCTGCTGGTGGCAGCTGACTGAGACCCAATTTCTGCCTCCTGACAGAAATGAATTAACAGTCAGATAATAAAATTAAAACCCAGACTCAATCACTGCTCCCACCATTGTCGAGGGTTGGCATGTTCATTCACAAACAGATGTGGCCAGATTTAGTGTAGAAAAGCCAGAGAGCTCAGTCCCATACATGAAACTGGTGACCAGAGGAGTCAAGGAAGGAGAACGAAGGGCTCAAAGGGGTCTAGGACTGGGCACAGTGCACTGTCAGCCTATTTGTTTCTTTGGGTTCAAACAGTGGACCTCTATCCCAGTGAAACCTCCAGGAATAGCTATCAAAGGGAAGGCTCAGAGTTTTTTAGGGAAAAAAAATAAGAAAAAATTTACTTTGCTAAGAGTGCAAGGGAATCAGACTTCAGAGGAGCTAGATCACCAAATACAAAAGATAACAGTTATTGAGAGGTAAAAAACCAAAGTTATCAAGTTTACATTTGTCTGTTCATGGTGGATAAACAGCCTCTTTCTTCTCTGATTATCTTATCATGAAAGTTCATGACATGCCTTTTTACATCAGAATAGCAAAAATCAGAGATAAAAGTGTTTTTAGGGAATCCAGGTTTATGGGAAACATTATTTGGGGGACCAGAACCAATAAGGATGATCTAGTTATTTATGGGTTTTTTTTTTTAGTACAAAATGGTTTTCTTTTTTTTTTTTTTTTTTTTTTTTTTTGAGACAGAGTCTCACTCTGTTGCCTAGGCTAGAGTAAGTGCCATGGTGTCAGCCTAGCTTACAGCAACCTCAAACTCCTGGGCTCAAGCAAGCGATCCTGCTGCCTCAGCCTCCCAAGTAGCTGGGACTACAGGCATGCGCCACCATGCCCGGCTAATTTTTTCTATATATTTTTAGTTGGCCAATTAATTTCTTTATATTTATGGTAGAGACGGGGTCTCGCTCTTGCTCAGGCTGGTTTCGAACTCCTGAGCTCAAACAATCCGCCCGCCTCAGCCTCCCAGAGAGCTAGGATTACAGGTGTGAGCCACCGCGCCCGGCCTGGTTTTTTTTTAACTGTGTTATGTCAAGTACTTGATCATATTGGAAGCAGGGCAAAGTGACAGTTTTTGTTGTACTCTGTACTCTTGAGTCCATCCCTAAATCCTTTAAAATTCACTTTCTTTTAGTAGTACTCAATATGTTTACTGAGCTAAAAAAGGGGATAATTTTTTTCTTTAGTTTTTTAATGGAGCAATGAGCTAAAAAGTTGATGATTTTCAAGTAAACCTGAAACTAGAATATTAAGTATTCTGATTTAAAGTGCCAGAAAACACAGGCTAGACTAGACTCCTGGTATTCAGACTGAGCTCTCAAAATGTGGCAGTCAGATCACTATCTGCTGCCTAATTCCAGCAGCTTTAGATATGCTTTTGCCCTACTCTATTTGATATTTGAAGAGAATAAAATTTCAAGCAACTTCAGAAAATGCCAGTGTGATCACATCTCTTCTAAATGTTGGCACATATTTAGAAAATATAGCCTGTTATTTAAAATGTAAACTTACCCTCTTGGAAGTATTACATATTTAAATGTCGTGATATTTGTCATTTTTGACCCTGCATACATCTAAAGCAGAAATTTTTCAGAATTTTAGCAAAAAGGCATTTCTAAATGCTATATAGTAGTAGCTGATAACAGTAGTTTTCCTAAGTTGTATACTCCCTATAAATGCTATGTTACCCATCTTTAAATTCAATGATCCCTCTTTGCACAGGATGTGCTATAAATTAAGTGTAAGCTTTGTAAAGCAGTTATTGTGTCCTGTGAAAGATCCTGTGTGGACAGTCATGTTTATCTGTAGTGTTGATGTACTGGTCTCTAAATTTGATTTCAGTCCAAAAGAATATCCGCTAAGGATGCCTTAGCCCACCCCTACCTAGATGAAGGGCGACTACGCTATCACACGTGTATGTGTAAATGTTGCTTTTCCACCTCTACTGGAAGAGTTTATACCAGTGACTTTGAGCCTGTCACCAATCCCAAATTTGATGACACTTTTGAGAAGAACCTCAGTTCTGTCCGACAGGTTAAAGGTGAGTATCTGTTTTGGCCTTTGGCCAACCAAGATGACTAGTAACTTTTTCTGTTAGGTGGCCAGGAAGAGCTGAGGTCTGGGTGGTGACCAAAGCTTCTCCATAGGCTTATTTTACAACCTTGAATATAGTTATTTGTCCAGGATATAAAAATACTGATTTAATATTACATCTAGGGGAAGGTCAAAGAAAGAAATGAATATTTTGTCCTTGTTTTCAAAGTTTATTCAGTGAATGTGACTCAAAACATATTTGATATGTATTTACTCAGTGTCATTTCATTGATGAAACGCATTGGACTTCTTTATGTAACATACAAAATTCCAAAAAGGATAAAAATTTACTGAGGGAATCATTGCTTGGATGATGACAAGAGAAAGGAATTTCTGATAGTTTACATGTAAAATTGCATTGCACAATCTCCTATTATGATAGGGTGGGAATAATGACATCCAAAATTCTGAATGATTTTAGTGACTTGCTCCTAGGACATTTTGGAATAGAAAGGGTAGTCCCCAAAGTAACTACCCAAAACTGTATACCTAAAGCTACCAACTAATGTTTTTAAAGTGATCTTCAAAAAGGCAATAATTACCAACAACCTAGAAGAGTTCACCCGTAATGCTAACCCTGTGGAGTCTCTCTCAAATTTGTAGAACATTTTATTGTTCCCACTGATGGGGTTTCTAGTCTATGTAATGCCACCATTGGGTTTTTTGCCTATGTTTAGCAACAACTGTCATTTTAGTTTCAGGAAAGTTCAGCTGAATTCTGCTTGATAGATGATGTGTATTTGATTTAATTAAACCAGTAGGAAATGCTGTTCAAATGCTGGCTAGAGTTAGCTGAGAATTCACTGCTCCCAGGCCTGCAAATTGGCATAGATTATATGATGTTTGTTTTCTCCACAGAAATTATTCACCAGTTCATTTTGGAACAGCAGAAAGGAAACAGAGTGCCTCTCTGCATCAACCCTCAGTCTGCTGCTTTTAAGAGCTTTATTAGGTAACTATATGTATGTGAGTCTGACATTCATTTTAGAATTAAAAGGATGCTATTGTGATTTTGTTGGCATATTTCTGCTTTTATTTAGATTAGATAACATAGATAAAAGGTCAGACAGAAAGTTTCTGTTAATGAGCTTTGGCTTTAGAAAAAGCATATTAGAAATGTAAGTTTCAGTTTCCACACTAGTGCCAGTTCACCTTGGTTGCTTTGCAGTTTTTCCCCCAGGTGACCATTGTGCCACCTGATCATGTATATGAGGTCCCACTGCAGCAGCAGCATGGCAGCCACCTGCCCTGGAGTTAGTCATGGTCACCTCGATTCCCACTACTATTCCCACCCCCTTAATAATAACTAGAAGCAAGAAAATGTTTTTTTTTTATAGGTCGCTGCTGGTATGGCTATTAAGAGGAGAAGCCAACAGGCTTATGGTAGAGCTATGAACCTACTTTGGAACCTAGCAAGCTTCATTCTCCTGTGTCTCTTTGTCCTTTCCTTTTCTTAATCCCTTTTCCCCTAACTCTTTATATCAATCAGTTTCTTGTCAGGAAAAAGAAACCACTCCAGTAATAAGAATGGGAAAAATTGGCCAGGCGCGGTGGCTTATGCCTGTAATCCTAGCACTCTGGGAGGCTGAGGTGGGAGGATCGCTCAAGGTCAGGAGTTCAAAACCAGCCTGAGCAAGAGCGAGACCCCGTCTCTACTAAGAATAGAAAGAAATTAATTGGACAACTAAATATATATAGAAAAAATTAGTCGGGCATGGTGGCGCATGCCTGTAGTCCCAGCTACTTGGGAGGCTGAGGCAGGAGGATCGCTTGAGCCAAGGAGTTTGAGGTTACTGTGAACTAGGCTGATGCCACAGCACTCTAGCCCAGGCAACAGAGTGAGACTCTGTTTCAAAAAAAAAAAAAAGAATGGGGAAAATTTAGTAACAGTAATCATTAACTAGGAAAAGATGGTTAACTACTAAAAGGCATAAAAGAGGATTCCGAAGGGTCCTGAAATAGCAAATGCAGAAAGCAACTACTCCATGTAGACTGAGGGGGAGAGTATACAAGAAAGAAATTAAGAATTTACAAGAGGGCCCTCCACCCAAGAACCTCTTTGGAGAAGGTATGGCAACCTCAGGAACACAAAGTATGAGGATGGTAAAAGAATGGGCCAAAAGGTGTGGGCAGAACTGGTCCATCAAAGAGACCCACTGAGAAACTTGCCAGGGAGTTTCAGTCGACCAAAGCTGGGCCTTCTACATCACACACACACACACGCTGGGCCTTCATCCCACACATATACACATACACATACACACGCTGAGCCTTCATCACACACATACACATGCTGGGCCTTCTACATCACACACACATACACACGCTGGGCCTTATACATCACACACACACATATACACGCTGGGCCTTCTACATCACACACACACACATATACACACTGGGCCTTCTTCATCACACACATACACACGCTGGGCCTTCTTCATCACACACACATATACTGGGCCTTCCAAATCACACACACACACACCACCACCACCACCACCACCACACCCCCAGGAAGGGAAGCTTTCTGATGCTGCAGCCTTGCATTGCCCTCCCAGCGCCCTCTGTTGACAAAGGCTAACATTAAGCCAGTTTCCAAAGGGGAGTCATGAACAGGCTGGCTCTAGTATAACAAATTAGTACAAAGAAGGGTGGATTTGGATCTGACAGGCCACATGGTCTCCTTTCACCTCTCCTTTCCCATCTTCCTGCTTCTCTTTCCCTTTACCAGGTTGTATTGAAGTAGTTTGGTCGAAGTAGTTTGTTGAACCACAGTCAAGAATTTTTGTTTAAAATTTGTAAATCAGGTGACACTCATTTCTTCCATGTATTTTTCCATAGAAAGAAGGAATTAAGTTGCATTTTTACTTCTCTTTGGTTTAAATTACTTTGTTTTAATAATTTCCCCTAAGAATCAGTGACCTAGTCAATTAGGTGTTTTAGCACCTTCCAGGTGCAAGGGTCCTAGAAGTGGTTACACATACTGGGTCCTGGAGTGGTTACACCCTTCTTCCTCAAATTTACAATCCAATTAGCAACTTTGACATGGGAAATAACTAATAACAGATCTGTGGATAACAAATACTAAATGATTATCCATACTACCCCATTAATACTTGATAAAAATATGCGTGTGAGGCTCATTCAAACTAGGTCCTCTCAAAGTCACTGTAGTTTGAAAGGCTACTTTTAAATGAATAATTCTACATCCTTAAATGCTATTTTTCGGACGCGGTGGCTCAAGCCTGTAATCCTAGCACTCTGGAGGGCCGAGGTGGGCGGATCATTTCAGCACAAGAGCTTGAGACCAGTCTGAGCAAGAGCGAGACCCCATCTCTACTAAAAATAGAAATCAGCTGGACAACTAAAAACATATAGAAAAAATTAGCCGGGCATGGCAGCACATGCCTGTAGTCCCAGCTACTCGGGAGGCTGAGGAAGAAGGATCGCTTGAGCCCAGGAGTTTGAGGTTGCTGTGAGCTAGGCTGACGCCACAGTACTCTAGCCTGGGCAACAGAGTAAGACTCTGTCTCAAAAAAAATAAAATAAAAGGCTGTTTTCCTGATTGATTATAGACATTATTATTTATAATAGCTACCATTTACTTTACATTATGACATAGGCACCATAGAAAACACTTTACATACATTATCTCAATTTATTCATCACAATATGCTATGAGGTAGACAGCATTATCTCTTTCCAAGTGAGGAAAGATTAAGGAACTTGCTCTGTGCCACACAGCTAGTAAATGACATGTTGTTTTCAAGCCCGTGTATTAGCCACCATACCATATTGACTCATGACAGATAACAGATCCTTAAATGAACATTTGGAACAAATTCAACTTTAGAGAAATTGAAGAAACAAATAAAAATCCACAAATGGACTTTATAATTTTTTTAAAGAGAAGAGGGTAAAACAAGCAGTAGTGGCTGGTTCAAATGCAGTGGTGTTTACAACTAATTGATCACAACCAGTTACAGATTCCTTTGTTCCTTCTCCACTCCTATTGCTTCACTTGACTAGCCTTAAAATATATATATAAAAGAAAAAACCGGCAGTAGTGAATTTCCCCCTTGCCCACTGTGGCATTACAACTAATTTCACCA
This sequence comes from Mirza zaza, assembly GCA_008750895.1. Taxonomy (NCBI): domain Eukaryota; kingdom Metazoa; phylum Chordata; class Mammalia; order Primates; family Cheirogaleidae; genus Mirza; species Mirza zaza. The sequence continues at coordinate 11,650 of VSMD01086835.1, read as the reverse complement.
TCTCTCCATTTTCTTCCAGTTCCACTGTTGCTCAGCCATCTGAGATGCCCCCATCTCCTCTGGTGTGGGAGTGATGGTGGAAGATAACGTACTACTGAAGATGTGATGTAGCTTTCCACTGGAGTCTGGGATTTGCAATTCTGGAGGTTAATCATGCTTGTACTGTAATTTTACTAATGAAGTTTTAAATTAACAACCACTACTTGTATGATATGAATAATATTTAGAAATGTTACTAGACTTTTAATCTTGTAAAGTGGTTGTGCTTTTAGAAGAAAAATATTTTATCCAGAGTTGCACATGTTTTATGAATTTAGTGCAGCTGTTATGGCTCACCTCAGAACAAAAGAGAATTGAACCAAATTTGGGAGTTTGGGGTTTTATGTTTTTGTTTTGTTTTGTTTCTCTTTTTTAAAATGAAGTGAGATTGTTCACACACACAAAACACACACACACACACAAAGGACAGTCATACATTTTGATATTTGAGCCATTCCTAAAGATTTGGGGGTTTTCTAAAACTAAAGAATCTAGAAACCTTGCCTGCGACCAATCATGGAGCCACGTGAGCTGATCGTGGCTGCACCTGGGGGGAGGGGGGAGGAGGGGCATGCCACCTAATGATCAAGCCCTATAATTAGCTTCTCATTAGAGCCGTGATGGTGATGTGTGCTGTCTAAAATCCAATGTTGTGGGTAGAGAGAATGAGTTTGTGACTAGGCGAGACTAAACTTTTGTTTTCCTCACCCAGTATAAATATATATATATATATATTTAATCTATTTTTATTAGAAGTTTTTCTGCTCTTTCTTACATAAAAGAACCCCAAGCATGCATCTTTCATGTGTGTAAATAATTCATTTCTGGGCTAATTTCAAAAGAATCCCAACATTACTGTATAGAGAGAGAACTAGCTTGCACATTTTAGGTCTGTGAAATTTTGTGAGACTTTTCCTGCACTGGACAGTAAAAAAATAATGAATAAAAGACAAAAACAAATTTTAAAAAAATTTAAAGCCACAAAAAAAGGCACATAGGGAATTATGTCAAATGTGTTTGTGTCCTTAGGCAAAGCTGTGGGAGTCTTGAAATGTCACAGTAGTAAATAACTTATTACTTTTTGACAAATTCTTTTTGCTGTTGGAACACTGAATTCTTCTGTGCATATGTATATATGAATACAAATTGAAGGCCTCTACCTCCTGGAGTTATACAACTTGGCTTGTTTACCTCCACATGCTGATGATGACTATTTTTTTTTTTTTAAGTTCAATGTGGAGACTTGAAACTTGAATGTCCCTTCCAACTTTTATATTAAAAATAAAAAGACAAGAAAATTGAAGATCGTTTTTCACCTGTACAAGGAATACTAATGGATCGTCTTAAAATTGGTCTAGGAAAAAACCTTGGTGTGTGTTATGGACAATTAACTGTTAAAGTTATTGTAAGTTATCTGTATTTAGCAGAGTATTTTCATCTTGAGTGATCTGAGCTGAATTTGAAGACTATTAATAAGTTATGTTTGGAAGTTTTAACTTCAATGAAGTAATTATTTGCTGTGAAAGAAACAAACATTGAATTACTAAACAAAGATGGTGCAATATCTTTGTTTTTTTTTTATGAGGCTCCTGAGAATCAACCCAACTGAAGCATTTCAATTCACTTGAATGAGAAACGTGTTTAGTATCAAAAGAGCCCAAGAAGACACTGGTGTGAAAGGTACAATCTCAGAGGTTGGTCAATTACCGTGGCACACTTTCTGGTCACTTTGTACAATGTAGATTTGAAGTACAGTGGTGAAAACATTAAATGTGACATTTGAAAAAGATGTGTCATCTGTTTTATTTCACTTTTTTCCCTTTGTTTTCTCTCTTCAGTACAGCTTGTATCCTGACTTTGCAAAGTTTTGAGACTTTTCCTATTTATATTTCCAGTTTGATCTTTGAGGAAATTAGTTGTTTTTTAAATCTTCCAAGAAATTTTAGATTGACAAAAACATATTGAAAACTTAGTTAATGGATATCAAAGACATGATTTAAATATATATAATATCAAGTTCTGGTAGTTTGCCCCTGTAGCTCCAGCTTCTCAGGAGGCTGAGGCAGAAGGATTGCTGGAGCCCAGGAGTTCAAGGCTGCAGTCGTGCCACTGCACTCCAGCCTGGGAGACAGAGCAAGACCCTGCCTCAAATAAATAAACTGGCTGGGCACAGTTGCTCATGCCTGTAATCCCAGCACTTTGAGAGGCCAAGGTGGAAAGATTGCTTGAGGCCAGGAGTTCAAGACCAGCCTGGGAAATCCAGTAAGACCCCACCTCTACTAAAAAAGAAAAAATTTACAGGTGCTGGCACACACCTGTAATTCTAGCTACTTGGGAGGCTAAGGCAGGAGGATTGCTTGAGCCCAGGAATTCGAGGTTACAGTGAGCCACTGTACTCCAGCCTGGGTGACAAAGCGAGACCCTATCACTTAAGAAAAATTAAAAAATGTTAAAAAGGGACAGTTTCCCCTGTAAAAAGAAATTATTAATAAATAAATAAGTTAAAATATGGAAGTCTTTCCAGACCTTAGAGTCTCTAATCCAGTTGTTTTCAAACTTTTTTTCTTTTGAAGCAAAGAACCCGATCTTCATGTGAAATCTTACTCCAAAATATTAAAGTCGTCTGATATATTAAATAAAAGTAGATTGCTCTGTATGAAGTAGACTGGTGAAGGGACTTGACTCCCTCCCTGCTCTTCGTTTCTGCCTCCTACCCCTAGCAGCCCAAAGGCACTTCCAGGCAAGGAAGAATTCCCAGCTCGGTGGTGGAATCAAGGCCTGAAATCAGACTGCCTAACTTCAGAATACTTTCCCTGAGGCTGGATAAAGCAACACTGCTCTTGAGTTTAGAGGTGGCATGTACTTCTCCCTATCTTTTCTTTATTTAGCAAAATGAATGGATTTTTTTCCTGGCGTGGGAGAGTTGACTGTTCTAACTCATATAAATTAATACATATATATTTATTAGTTTATTCATTCAACAAAATTTTGAATACTTACTAAGAGCAAGAATTGCTTATAAGGAAGCCTTATTAATATCAATAATGCTTAAATAAGAACACCAGCTTTCATCACTTAAAATTACATGATTCACATCTATGGGTTGCACATAGAACATTTTTTTTTTTTTGTATTTTTGACTTCTTTCCTTCAGAACACATAGAACATTTTGAAACTAAAGTTCTTCACAGATGAGTATTAGAGAAAATATTTTGACCTGCTTATTTCCCAACAAAGGGGATTTGTGCCTTATTTCTCTATTGTTGGGAATTGCAAAAATGTGGAATTCCTAAGGCCAATAGAGTCAGTATGGACAGATAAGTTAGGGCTGTAATCATCTGCAATTTGTGTGCATCTTAAGAAACCAGAAGATGGGGATAATCTCTTGTAATGGCTCATAAGGTTTAGAATTTTTATTTTGTTTTCCCTCTATGGTGTGTTATTTAAATATTTTATATTAAAAGATATATTAAGAATAGAATAAAATTTGCATGAATTTTGAAATTAAGACAACTTTTGGGACATTTTCAGAAAAGTTTACTATCAACAGAGCTTCACCAAAGGCAATCCTAAAGGGCAGTTACTTCAAAAAAAAGAAAAGTAATAACTAAAAGCAGATCTCCAGTGCAAGAATAGTAAAGAAATTGGTGAGCATGTGGGGAAAATTAAGCATCACAGACCGTATAAAATAATGTCTTGTTTGGAGGTAGGGGTGATAAATTACAGCAGCATTCTTTAAACTGGCATACACACCCCCCTGAGGATAAATGAAGACTCTCTAGGAGGTACATGGGTACATAGGTTCTTTTTTTTTTTTTTCTTTTTTTAGTTGGCCAATTAATTTTTTTTTTTTTTAGTCGAGACGGGGTCTCGCTCTTGCTCAGGCTGGTCTCGAACTCCTGAGGTCAAACTGTCCGACTGCCTCAGTCTGCTAGGATTACAGGCGTGAGCCACCACGCCCGGCCAGTACATAGGTTCTTAAGAGAGTTAATATCACTGCCTTTTTTCCTCCATTCCCATTCTCTTTCCCTTCAGGATTTCCTCCTCCCTTCCCTCTTCATCATTCTCCCACTTACAAAAGAAATATGTACTTATTATACATCTCAGATATTAATGTGGCACACAGTGTTCCTGGGTTGCCAACTAAAGGGACAATTTGAAACAGTTTTTGTTTATAAAGACCATTACCTCGTTCATCTCACTACTTCATAACCCATCAATCCTGAGAGAGAACCCCTAGAAAGTAAACCAAAGAGAGCATTAGGAAAAATACTGAGACTGGCAGTATTTTCTTTCTTCCAGGCAGCAGATTCATGGCACAGCTGTGCCTGTCTTAAAATTGAGAAGTGAAGATGGTTTTTGTGGAAACATGTATAAAATGAACACAGACTTCTTCCAACAGAAGGTAAATCTGTTTTGACTGCTTGGTTTGCCAGTGAGGACTTTCCAATTAGTTTATACGGTAGACATTTTCCATAATTAGAATTAGTAGAAATCTGCAGCTACAAAGTTCTGACAAAAATATATTTAAAGCAAATGATTAAAAATTATCAGAAAATATTATAGAAATAGTGGCAAGGATGTGGAGAAATTGGAACCCATGTACGTTGCTGGTAGGAATATAAAATGGTACAGATGCTATGGAAAACAGTATGCCAGTTCCTAAAAAATGATCAAGCCATTCCACTCTGGGTGTGTGTGTGTATATATATATATATATATATATATATATATATGGAATTGAGGCTGGACACAGTGGCTCACACTTGTAATCTCAACATTTTGGGAGGCCATGGCAGAAGGATTTCATGAGGCCAGGAGTTGAAGACTAGCCTGGGCAATGTAGTGAGTCCCTGTCTCTGTAAAAAAATAAATAAAATTAGCCAGGCCTGGTGGTATGCGCCGTTAGTCCCAGAGACTTGGGAGGCTGAGGTGGGAGGATCACTTACACCCAGGAGTTCAAGGTTGCAGTAAGCTATATGATCAGACCATTGCACTCTAGCCTGGGTGACAGAGCAAGACCTTGTCTCTGAAAAAAAAAAATTGAAAGCAATGATGTGAACAGATTATTTGTACACCAGTGTTCATGGCAGCATTATTCACAAGAGCCAAAAGGTGGCAACAACCCAAATGTTCATCAAGAATGAATAGATAAATGTGATATATACATACAATGTGATATTATTCAGGCTCAAAACAAGAGGAAATTCTGATACGTGTATCAAGGATGTACCTTGAAGACATTATGCTAAGTGAGATAAGCCAGACAGAAAAGAACAAATATTGTATGATTCTACTTATATGAGGTACCTAGAATAGTCAAATCCATGGAGACAGAAAGTAGAATGGTGGTTACCAGAGGCTGAGGAGGAATAAGAGAAAGTGAGGAGTTAATGTTTAATGAATATAGACTTTTCAGTCTGAGAAGACTGAAAGTTTTAGAGATGGATAGTGGTGATGTTTGCAGGATGTGAATGTATTTAATGCCACTGAACTGTACATTTGAAATGGTTAAATTAGCGACTTTTATATTTTACCATAATTTTAAATGTATGCAAAATACACAAAGTGCTGTCCCAGAAATGGACAGATGTTTAATCATTAGGCAATCTACTTGTTTATTTTCATTCTTTTTTCTACATTTTAGGATATAATAAAAATCAATTGACTATAAATATAGGGGTTTATCTCTTAATTCTGTTCCATCAACCTGTATGTCTGTCTTTATGCTAGTACCACTCTGTCTTGATTACTGTGTCTTTGTGTTGAGCTCTGAAATTAGCAAGTGTGAATCCTCCAACTTCCTTCTTTTTCAAGATAATTTTGGCTATTCTGGGTCTTTTGCATTTCCATATGAATTTTAGGATCAGCTTGTCAGTTTCTGAAAAAAGGCCATCTGAAGTTTGATAGGGATTACATTGAATCTATAGATCAATTTGGAGAATATTGCCATCTTAACATTAAGTTCATGAACAGGGGATGTCTCTCCATTTATTTAGCTTTTTATTTAACAGTGTTTCGTAGTTTTCAGTGTACAAGTCTTATACTTTCATTGTTAAATTGATTCCTAAGAATTTTATTCTTTTTTGATGGACTTTTCTTAATTTCACTTTCAGATTATTCCTTGGTAGCATATAAAAATACAGTTGATTTTTATATATTGATATTATATCCTGCATCCTGGCTGAACTCATTTATTAGTTCTATTAGGTTTTTAATGTATTCTCTAAGATTTTATAATAAAGTTTAAAGTCTTCTGGGGCAGTATATATTCAGTGCAGCTTGAATCTATAATCCTGAGTGACCATCCTCAAGCTTTGAGCTCAAATAAACTCTATACTTAAAGTCCTCTGGAAAAACATAATCTAAAAATTAAATATAGAATTAAGTTTCCAGTTCTGTTTTAAAAAAATTGATAATTCTATTTAATATAGAAAGGTTTTTTTCCTTTGAAAAGGCAGTTAGGCTTGTCTATCTCTGTCCTGCCAAAAACTATTTATTTCAAAAGATGGAAAGCTGGCCAGGCGTGGTGGCTCACGCCTGTAATCCTAGCACTCTGGGAGGCCAAGGCAGCCGGATTGCTCAAGGTCAGGAGTTCAAAACCAGCCTGAGCAAGACCCCGTCTCTACTAAAAATAGAAAGAAATTAATTGACCAACTAAAAATATATATACAAAAAAATTAGCCAGGCATGGTGGCCCATGCCTGTAGGCCCAGCCACTCGAGAGGCTGAGGCAGTAGGATCACTTGAGCCTAGGAGATTGAGGTTGCTGTGAGCTAGGCTGATGTGACGACACTCACTCTAGCCTGGGCAACAAAGTGAGACTCTGTCTCAAAAAAAAAAAGATGGCAAGCCTATTGAAAAGTAGAAAGAACTACTATAATGAAAATCCATATACCCTTCATCTAGATTCACCAATTTAAACAATTTGCCACATTTGCTCTATTAGTCTATTTATATACAAATATGTACATATATGTACATTTATATATACAAATATGTACTTTCTTGGTTTCACTGAAATATTATGAAACCTCACCCATGTATCTTCTTAAAACAAGGACACTTATCCTATGTGACTACAATTCCATTATCATTTCTAAGAAATTTAACAATTGATATATTACCTAATATGCCCTACATATTCAAGTGATTGTACCCAAAAATTTCATTGTTTTTTAGACAGAGTCTCGCTTTGTTGCCCAGGCTAGAGTGAGTGCCGTTGCATCAGCCTAGCTCACAGCAACCTCAAACTCCTGGGCTCAAGCAATCCTCCTGCCTCAGCCTCCCGAGTGGCTGGGACTATAGGCATGTGCCACCATGCCCGGCTAATTTTTTCTATATATATATTAGTTGACCAATTAATTTCTTTCTACTTATAGTACAGACAGATCTCGCTCAGGCTGGTTTCGAACTCCTGACCTTGAGTAATCCGCCCGTCTCGGCCTCCCAGAGTGCTAGGATTACAGCCGTGAGCCACTGCGCCTGGCCAAAATTTCATTTATAAGGGTTTCATTTGGGGTTTTTTCAATTCAGGATCCAATGTAGGATCACATCTTGCATTTGGTTGTCAAGGCTTTCTAGTATTCTTTAATATAGGAGAGTTCCTCCTTTTCTTCTTTCTTGGCATTGGTATTTACGAAAATGTGAGGCCAATTGTCATGTAGAATGTGCCACAAAGATTTGTATTTGTCTTATTTTCTGATGGTTAGATTCGGGTTAAACATTTTTGGAAAGTCTATTAGAGAGGTGAAGTGTAGGAATATTTCCTGTCTCATCAAATCAGGAAGCACAAATGTTAGTTTGTCTAATTTCTGGTGATACTAAGTGTCATTTGCTCAGGGTTGTGGTTGCCAGATCTCTCCACTGTAAAACTCCTTCTTGGTTATAAGTGATCTGTGGAGGGAGATTTTGAGACCTCATCTTATTCCTCAACAGATTTTCAGCCAGTGGTATCTACTGATGATCTTTGCCCCATATATTAGTGGTTGGGAAATAGTTTTTCCTACTGCTTCTACTTGGGGGGGGCGGGGGGTTCTTATAGACCTCAAATATTAATAGATGGAGCCATATAGTGAAGGCTCACCAAAATTCTTCTATTTGAACACACCTTCCATGAAGGTTCTCAAACCGCTTCTAAAGGAAGCTATGGCAAAATTGGTTCATAACACCAATGAAATCTTGCCCTCTCCCCAAGCACATGGCTAGTCCACATTCCCAGACCCCCTAGTGGTAAGATGTGGGCCCTGTGATTGGAAGGGCTGGGTGCCACTTCTGAGCCTAGGCTTAAGCATGATGAAGGCATCCCCTCCGTGCTTCCTTTCCCCTTGCTAACTACAACCCACGGCCAAGAAACCTTAACAAAGATGCCACTGTCTTAAAGCAGGTGTCAGTAAACTGACTGCCACAGGTCAAATCAGGCCCACTGCCTGTTTGGTTAATAAAGTCTTACGGGAACGGGGCCACATTTACTCATTTATATATTGTCTATAGCTTCTTTCACACAACAGCAGAGTTGAGTAGTCAGGACAGAGACTGGCCCAAAAAGCCTAAAATATTTATTGTCTGGCCTTTTACAGAAAAGGTTTACCAACCCTTGCTCTAGTAGATATCAAGCACTCCACAAATGAGAAATGTTAACTCTTCCATTAAATGGGCCCCTTCCACTGCCAGATGTATTTGAGAGACCTCTATCGTGACACCTGACCCTGACACCTACAACTTGTTCCTTTTTTTAAGCACCAAACTTCTGGAAATATGTGATCTAGTATACAAATGCCAACCTCTTCCAGCCTTCCCCCACCAGTTCACCTTGCACACTGGGGCCAGATAAGTCTTCCTAAAACACTACTGTAGTCCTGAACTGCCTTGCTTAAGAACTCCCACTGTCTCCCTATTGCCCTAATATCAAGTCTGTTAGCTTCTTAGCTTCCCAGAGCTCATAATCAGGCCCTGCTAAGGACTAGGTGAGGTGAGAGAGACACCTCAGGCACACAACTTAAGTTGGTGCCAAAAAACAACTCAGGAATCAAGATAATGCAGTGTTTTTAAAACCTAAATGAAGTCTTCTGTCTCAGAATTAACCTCCACCGACTCTGCCTCTCTGCCCAGGTCACAGATTCTTTGACATGAAAAGGAGGTGATCACTTAAGACAGCCCAAGCCAGCTAGCCAGCTAGCCAGCTGCCCTCTGACTCCGTGAAAACCATACACCTCAAGAGATCACTCTGCCTCTCCCCACACAGCCCCCTGCTGCGCCTCCAGTGCTGACAGAATGTGAGCTTTTCGATAATGAACACCTGCACTTGGGCCTTGCCATGGGAAGCCATCTGCTGACACGCCAGCAGCTTTCCAGGTCTTATCATTTTCCATTGCAGCAGAACCTCTTGCAACCTGATACAGCTACATCGCGCCATTGGTTGGCTTTCCCTACGCCAGTGTCCCCTTCTCACTGTTACACTAGGTGACAGCCTGCATGTGGCAGAGCAGTCCCACTTTCATATTTAGTTTGCTTAACAGTGAGCCCCAGCTACGTGTTGGTAAAGTGAAGGCGCGTAAGGCACAGTCCTTGTTTTCAAGGCACCTGGGATCTGCTGGGGACACACCCACAGACACGGACTCAGACTAGCACTGCTCACAGTGGAAAGGGATAGACTTTTAGAGATAGTGCCACCAAAATAGGCAACTGGGTGGCCCTCGACAGGGCATTGAAATACATAGGGATGGAGGAGAGGGCAAGAGTGGGGTGAGCAGGGTGGGTGCATTTTAAGTAGAGAGCCAAGGAAAGAGCTTTGTACTGTTGCTGCCGAAGAGGAAAGTGGCCAGTATGGCCGGGGCTTCAGGCTTCTTTCAGCTGGGGTCACAATGCTAGAATTCCTTTTCTACCACAATGGGGTCGACTCTTGGGCTAATGGTGTTTGTCTCGTTACAAATAATTTTCAAAAGGTGCTCAACAGGCCGGGCGTGGTGGCTCACACCTGTAATCCTAGCACTCTGGGAGGCCGAGGTGGGCGGATTGCTCGAGGTCAGGAGTTCGAAACCAGCCTGAGCAAGAGCGAAACCCTGTCTCTACTATAAATAGAAAGAAATTAATTGGCCAACTAATATATATATAGAAAAAATTAGTCGGGCATGGTGGCGCATGCCTGTAGTCCCAGCTACTCGGGAGGCTGCGGCAGAAGGATTGCTTGAGCTCAGGAGTTTGAGGTTGCTGTGAGCTAGGCTGATGCCATGGCACTCACTCTAGCCTGGGCAACAAAGTGAGACTCTGTCTCAAAAAAAAAAAAGTGCTAAAAATTGTCTCTTAAGGACAAGAAAGTCACTTTTCCACAGTCCTCCTCCTCAGGTGACCTCTCCCAGGGCCATTTGTGTTCTAAGACGTATCTGACCTCATCACATTAAGAGCTGTGGTCCCCTACTAAAGAAATTTCAAACGTAAGACAGCAGCTGGAGAGAGTTTTTTGGAGGGAGAGAACTTGGTGAAAGTGCTTGGCCTTGAAAATCTTTATCTGTAGATAACTTGGCTGGGTGAGCTGTTCTTGAGAAACAGTCTCACTGACAGCTGCACACTACCATGTTCCCTCCCCCCAACAAGCAGTTATCAGCATTGTTCTCCAGGGATTTGTACCCCACGGCTGTAGAGCCATTCTGGGTGCTGGAAGGTGGAGCACACTGTTGCCAGCCCCTCTGCATGGTACAACCATGTACAGGGTGCTCCATCCTGGCCGGGCCTCTTCTGGCCCTGGTCTGGAGGGACCTGGGGACCTTATTGGGGAGAGCACAGCTCTGCCCTAGGGATAGGGGACCCGAACTAAACACCATTCAGACCCCTGTAAGAGCCAAGGGCTGGGAGTTAGGACACCAGGGTACTAGTCTCTGCCTTGTCACTCATTTTGTGACCTGGGACAAATAACTCTCCGTGCCTATTTCTTCATGAAGTGTTAGGCCCTAGGTTATTTGTAAGGGCCCTCCCAGCCCTTCGTATTCTTTTTCAGGTGAATGGTTTGGAGACAGGGAATGGAGAGCTGTATACAGTAGTCCCCCGCATCTGTGAAGAGTACATTCTGAGACCCAGTGGATGCCTGAACCAAGGATAGTACTGAACCCAATATATACTGTTTTTTTCCTATACATACATGCCTATGACAAAGTTTAATTTATAAATTAGCCACAGTAAGAAATTAACAATAGGACAGTTATAACAACATGCTATATTATAAATGGTACATGAATGTGGTCTCTCAAAATATCTTGTACTGTAGATCTTAGCAACCTCAGCATTCTTTTCTCTTTCTTTCCTTACTAAGTTGAGAACTTTTACCTTTTCACTTAAAGGAAGCAGTTTATGGCTTCTGTTTGGCATATCTGAATTGCCACGTCACTACTCTTGTGCTTTGGGGCCATTATTAAGTAAAATAAGGGTTACTTGAGCACAAGCACTGACACCTGGATGGTCCATCTGATAACAGAGATGGCTACTAAGTGACTAATGGGTGGGGAGTGGAGAGACGGTGTGAATATGCTGGACAAAGGACAGTTCACATCCTGGGCAGGACAGGGCAGGATGGTGCACAATTTAAAACTTACAAATTGTTTATTTCTGGGATTTTCCA
>VSMD01086829.1:0-10651 GCA_008750895.1 Mirza zaza | reverse complement strand
AATTAGACTGACAGTAGAAGTCTCATAAACAACAGAAACCAGAAGATGGTGGACTGTTTTCAAAATATCAAGAAAAATAATCATCAATCTAGAAATCATCAATCTAGAAATGTATAGATTACATTTTTCTAGATTACAAAATTACCTTTCAAAAACAAAAGTGAGATAAATATATTTGCAGACAATCAAAATCTTAGAGAATTTAACATCAACAGAACTTCACCAAATGAACTTCTCAATGATCTACTTTAAGAAAATGATTTCAGAAGGAAGATCTCAGATGCATTGTGGAATGGTTAGCAAAGAAATTGGCAAATAAAAACACTGGTAATAAATTGGTTAATAAAGACATTTGTCTGTTAGGAGTAGTAACTATTATAATGTCCAATGTGGGGATTAAAACAAAAGACAGACCAAAAGGACTAGACAACAATAGTAGTTCTCTTCTGGTTATCTGAAGAGAAGAAGATCAACAATATTGCTGTGTCCATAACTGAAACTTCAGAAGTTGAGAGAACATGAGATTGAGTGACTAACTCTGAGCTGGTTTCTCTGTGAGGCAGCTCGTAATAGTCACTGTATTTGTATCTCTCTATTGAATTGTGGGGGAGTTCACCTTCAAAAGTCTCAGTTTCCTAGATGGGCCTCTTACTCTACTCAAAATTCCTGATCTAAGATATCATTTGGAAATATTTAATAATAAATCCAAATGTGTACAGTGGCCCTCTATACGGACCACTGTTGCATTGTGCTTTTTATTGATACATAGTGTATTTTACTTCCAAATCTTCCTTATTGAAAATGAATAAAAGTTTAACCTTTTAAAGCACTTCAAACATAATATAATAAAATTGTATGTACATTATAATTTGTGATATCATACACGTGCTTTATACTCCTAACAAAAATGTGACCTGTTGACTCCCCACATCAGCCTCACTTGGGCCACTTGCTAAAAACACCACTGCCTTCCAGATCAGTCGGAACCTCTGCAGGTGGGGGCCCAGCACATCTGCATTTTAAACAAGGAAGAATTGGAGACCCACAGCCACAGGCGATAAAGAATGAGAGGGTACCATTATGAGTGAAGAAGAGAAACTTGAGAGGTGGCATTAGTCCTTGAGAGATGGCTTTGGGTGCAGATCTGTCACCACTGGAGATATTAAAGGATTGGTGGGGATCTCACTGCCAAGAGAGCTCACCTGCTCTTAGTGCCACTTCTCTGCCAACCCATCTTAGACCCTTCCCTCCCCCAACACATACAAACACTCTCTCTCTCTCTCTCTCCCCCTCTAAGTTATTCTGCAATGTTAAGAGAAGACCAGAAATATAAGAAGGCAAACAATTATTTGCAGATGGTACCTGCAAAATGACTAACACCCATAGCCACATTGGTGGAGGGATGGAGGTCCTTGGCTTTAAGACTAAAAGCCACTGGAACATTTTAAAGAAGCAAGACGTGAACTGGCTTATGTTTTTAAAGAACCTCTTTGGAGACAAGGAGAGAAGTGTGCAAAGCAGTTAGGAGGCTAATGAAATTATCAGGTGATTTGTACCCGGGAAGTAGCAGTGGAGGTGGTAAGAAGTAGGCAGATTCTGAGCATGTTTTGTAAATAAAGACAGCAGGATTTACTGACAGAATGCAACTAGCGTGTGTGAGAAGGGGTGGGGTGGAGGATGACACCAAGAATTTTAGTCTGGGCAAAGAATGGATGGAGTTGACATTTACAGAGATGGGACAGACTATGGGAGGAGATGTTTGGGAGAAGGAGTATTTAAGAGTTTCTTTAGGGACATATTAAGTTTGATTTAAGAAATCTAAGAGGAGATGTTAAGATGTCTAAGAGGAGATGCTGAGTAGGCAGATGGATATATGAGTCTGGAGTGAGGTATGTGTTGGAGATGAGGAAACTTCTAGATTCGTGGCTAAGACACTCACCTAACAAGTGGCAGAACCCAGGACTCAGCACTGCAGTGTCTGCCACCAAGGCCTGGCTTCTTGACCTCTATATTATACTGCTTCCTCAGCAACCCAAGGTGATCCAGGGCTTGGTTTTCCAGAGGACAGAATAGAGTGGAAGTTTCCAGGCTGCCAACTCACGGCCTTGTTGACTCTAATCCTCCCTGTCCCAGCTCGAGCTGTTCCTAGGGCTGGACTCTGTCCGTACTCCCTTCCAGCACGTACTTGCCTTTCGAAGAAATCATTTCCCAGGAAATGGGCAATCCATGTCTTTCTGTGCATGCAGATGGAGTGGGAGGAAGGGAAAGTTGTTAAGGGTTTTTTTTTTATTCCCCCCTTTCTTTCTTTTCTCCTTATTTTTTTTTGGAAACTGTCTGGGGGACGTGGTGTTGCTGCTGCTGGTGGCAGCAACTGCTACAATCAGAGCTATTTTGAAGCAAAGAACTAATTTACTGCATGAATGACTTTAGCTCAAAAGAAGAAATAAGGACGATCAGGAGTCCTAAGGGAGCAGAATAATAGGGTAATTTACACGAGGAGAAAAGGGAGGTGGGGGAGACACACAGTGTAATTCTTTTGCATAATCTTTATTTTATATTTTTGCCCTTTCTCTCTTTGCCTCTCTGGGGGCAAAGTCTCGGCTCAGAGATGCTTCTGGCTACCTCCAAGGTTGATACCTGAAAAGGACGACAGGGCTGGGGAGATGGGGCTGCTCAGGCTGGAGAAGAAACAGTAAAGTGGATCCCTCCCACCCCCCGTTCTTCTGTCTTTCTGGTTGGGATTAGAAGTTGTGGGAGAGTAAGGTCTGATGAGCCTAGTTCAGGGTGAGTACCCATCTCTCAGCCAGAGAGGACAGATGTGCTGGTTACTCTCTGTCCTCCCTCCCCTTCCTCCCAGCTCCTTTCTCTGCCCTTCTCTGGACCTCAGAAGCCTGAGCCCTGGACTTGCCCTCTGGCTTCCCACTGGGTTTGGCCCATGGAAGGAATTGGCAAGAGACCAGAGGTGGTGGGGGTGGTTTCATGGCTGTTTCCTAAAGCCAGGTTCTGCTGGGAAGAGGGTCTGTGGGAGGTCCCTGCAGAGCTGAACAAGAGGTGAGGGAATCGCAGAAGACAGTGTCCTATGCCCACCTGCGGGCTGTATACAGAGGTGCTGCTGTCTGTACCACCAGCCTGGGGTGGCCCCAAACTAAGAGCTCACTATCACCCCAGGTTCTTAGTCCCCCAGCACAGGGAGGATCTGACTGGCAAGGCTCTTGGAGAGCATTTAGTGCGAGACCCACATATTCCAGGGCCACGAAACCTCAAAGGCCTGGACTCCAGCTCTTACTCCAGCACTTTCTAGCTATGTGACCTTGGCCGCAACCTGGAACCCTGAGTTTCCTCATGTGCAAAGGCGAGATTGTCATCTTCTTCACTGAGAGCCAATGAGGATTAAATAAAACAACGGCTGACAAAACATATGAACTGCAAAGCACCATGTAAGTATGGCTTATTTTTATTCTTCAATGAAGGAAACTGAGTCACAGAAGTGCTACGTGACGCATCCAAGGTCACATTGCAAGTAAAAGCAGAATGAAGGCTTGAACCTAAGTGTCCAGTGCTCCTTCCCCAGGAGAGACGGTGTGGTGTAGTGGTTAAGAACACACATCTGGAGCTTCCAAAGAAAATATTATTCATGGCATTTGTAAAAACAGTAAGGCAGATTTTGTTCAAGAGGATTGCAATTGGTATAAGGGAGAGAGATTGTGCTCAATTCCAAATGCAATGTGAAAAGTGGGAATTTATAGCCAAGGTGTAGGGGTTGTGGTGGGGGGAGTTGGTGGACCGGGAATGACTAAGTGGCAACATCAGGAGGCAAGTGGGGATTCTGGCTAAAGCAACCAAACAAGATCTTTGCTGAAGGCAGGCCCAGATGACCAGACATCACCTGGGGGTGGTGGAAGAGGAGGAATTTGATTAGATATTGAGGGTGGAGGATTCCGGCTAAAACAACTTAGCAGGATTCTTGCTAAAATTAGGCAGTGAAAAAACAAAAACAAAAGTCCAAAAGTCAAGGCCTAGTTGGGAAGAGGATTCAGAGGAGCCAGACAAAAGTTTTGTCAAGGAGAGACTGTCGGAGCCAGGCTACCTGGTCCACCTTTGGCCAGCTGTGGGACTTTGGGTATATTGGCTAACACCCTTGTCTTCAATTTACCCATCTGTGAAGTGGGGATAATAATAGTCCCTGCCTCATAGAGTTGTTAGGTGAGTTATATGTATACACATAAAGTATACATGTATATTTATATGCATGTATACAAGTATACATATGAATACACACACACACACACACACACACGAAGCACTTAGAACAGTGCCTGCAAATGGTGTCTAATAAAAGCTAAATATCCCTATTCTTCAGGAAATATGGACTAAACCCAGGAGACTTCAAAGCATATGGGGATGGATTACCCCCTTGTGGATCCTCTCAAAGACCAAGAAAAGAAAAGACAGTCACGTGCCCAAATCAAAAGGCAGGTTTGGCTGACTTGGAGCTTCAAGTATGAGAGAGCCAAAGGGTTTTGCCTTGGAGTCAGAAGAACTGAGTTCTAGTCCCAGCTCTGGCACCTAAGACAGACCCTGGGCAAGAGTCTTTCTGAGGCCCAAGCACCTTGTCTGTCAGATGAAACTAATAATCATTTCTCAACCTGTCTGTACTCCAGGACTTTGGTGAGACCCAAGTGGAAAGCTCATAAAGTTCTGTGAACATGTTAAGATTGTTCCTGGCAGTACAGATCATGAAAAACATTTTACAGGTACATGTGTATGTTTGGGGGTGTGTAGGTAATGGTATGGCATTTTCTGGAAAGCATGAGCAAGAGCCAGCTTCCAGGTGGTAGTGGATTGCAGTCATTTCTGAGAGTAAAAGGATGCTTAAGGCCTCCTAGCCTGGCACCTCCCCAAAATAGACATGAGGGAAGTGGAACAGGATAAGTCAGCCACGTGCTTCCCACCAGCCCCCACCCCTTACAACATGCCTACAGGTGAAACCAAGCTAATTGCATGTCTCTCCATCTTTCAAAGCCCCTATCAGACACCCCTTCCTTCAGAGAGACGAACTGGGGTTCTCCAGCAAGAGATCCTCCCAGGATGCTTTTGTTCCTTTCATAGATGGCTAACTCTCAATTAACTGGAGTAATGGGACATAGAGGCATGGAAGGCAGCCACAGATAGCGCTGAGTCACAAATAAAACAAAACTGCAGTCAACCCTCCATTCTATGCTATCAGATAACTGTGGTTAAGGGGAGCTCTGGACCTGGGGTGCTCACTTCCCAGAAGGGGCTTGGTAATTGGGCAGGGGACGATGGATGGCTTTGCAGAAAGGAGCTAAGCTTGGGGTCAGGAGGCTGGAGGTAGGGGGGGTGGTGATGGAGAAGGAAAGGGGAGCTGTTCCAGTTGAGGCACGAGTAGGAGCTTATCTGACCCTCTAACAGGAAATCACAGGCACTCACCGCTCCCAAAAGACGTTTCCATATACACTAGTCACCTGTGCCTCTGCCCCTATAGGGGAGGTAAGCACATCCCAGTCTCTAAGGTGTTTTAGCCACAGGTAATGCATTCGTAAGCCCTCAGATAATGATACCACAGTAGTTTTATTGCTACATCTAGCCCATTATATTGACATTTGTTACAAGTCCCCTGCCAGATTAGTAATTCTTTGAGGGAAAGGATTGTATCTAATTCACTTTATACTTCCTGTGTCCAGAGCCTGGTGTGCCATAGGTGCTTAGCAAAATTTTGTGGAGCAAATATTTGTTGGCTTTAGAGTATAGAATGTGTCGTTAGTTGTTTGAGGCATTTCTGGGTAGCTGTCAACTGCATCTCCTTGCTTTTCCAAGACTCGGGGAGCAGCAGGATTTTTGCTGCATAAATCTACCTCCTCTGCCCTCTGACCTGAATGGATCAGGGGAGGCCCTAGAAACTATCAACAGATTGAAAGGAGGAGCCTAAACTCAAAGGCCAGACTCAGAGCTGAGTTCTAACCACTGACAGTGACAATGACTCACTGAATCAAGATTTTGGAGGGATGAGGAAGGAGACCCAAGGAATACTTCAAAACATCATGCTTCCTAAATCCCAATGTGAGTATCAGCAATCTGACCTAGACACTGGGCTCATCCTTCTGGAAGGCAGATGGATGGACAAATTGACTGGTTTCCTTGATCACAAAATTCCTTGGTCAGTTTTATGTACACTGACCTTCCCCAGACCAGGCCTCTTTGTACATCCACTGTAATTAAACAGCCACAAAAAGTCCATAAAGGGCCAGTTATTGCCACAAACACAGGATCTGGAGTTATTCTCTGTTACCTGTACATAAATGTGTTCCTACTTAATGTGTAACAGCACCTATTCTATGATTGAATGGGCTCTAGGTTTATGACTGTAGCTGTTGCGTTGCTGTAGCCTGTGGTTTTATGGCCCTAATTCCATAATAAACCTTGGTTTTTAATTTTTCTCCTTTTATCCTGCAGCTAGAGTCTCCTGAATGTGGGGGAGGGGAGAGGGTTTCTACCCAGTGGCTCTAGGCAACCTGTCACAGAATAAAACCCTCAGTAGAGCCAAACCAACTCACCTGCTCTTGTATCAAAGAAGGTCACCTACCCTGTGGGGCGGAGGTCTGAGCAGCCCAGATGCTCTCCATGTCGGAGGTCTGAGCTTTGAAAGCAGCAAGTTCATCCTGTAAATGTGCCAGGGCAGTGCCAGCTGTTCATGGCCCCAGGAGATGTCCTAGCTGGGGCAAAGGGAAGGCAGGGGTCAGGTAAACAGGCCAGGATGGGAGGCCTTCCAGTTGGAAGACCTGATTCTAGCCATAGGCAAAGCATCATTAACCAGGCGCCAAGGGAAGGGGTCAGGTAACAAGCTCTGCCGCTGTCTGTGGTGCTGAATCATGCTAGCCTACTATTAATAGGTTTTCCTATCCCAGGATTCTGGAGACTCTTGTCCAACTTACCTTTGCTTTTATTTGCTTTCTTTTTTTTTTTTTTTCTTTTTTGATGACAGTGTAGCAATTTTTACACTGCTGTAGAATAAACAGAATCATGACATGTGTTTCACAATTGATGCAATTGGTTTCAAGTAATGTTGACAATTCTATCACATTTCCAACATTTACAAGAAAGTATTTATTTTCCTCTGGGCATTTTGGGTGCTCCTCCCCCCTGAAACCCCACTGCTATTCACACAATCTTTACACACAGTGCAGAGGTGAGAAGTGGGGAGAGGATGGCATCAGTGGGAGCTACTGGGTGAGTGAAGCTGGTCCCAGCAGGATGCCTCCCCACCTGCAGATTAACTATTCCAGGGAGCCACCAAACGACCCTTGTGGAGCAGAACATGTTGCTTGAACATTTCTGATTTTGTAAAGTCATTTAGGGTGACAAAAACTCTCCCAAGAGGCATATTGAAGATCTACAGGGCAAGCATAAGGAGGGAGAAGGCTCATCGCAGCCCCACTTTCTAGAGAAGGAAGAGGGATGGCCTTACCCCAAGAGGGAATCTGGCATTTTACCTGCTACCACCAACACAGGGGCTGCAGATGGGGAAAGATGGGCCATTTAGGAGACCTAAATGTGAGGTTCTTTTAGCCTCATTCTATTCCTACCCTTAGACCTGCATTCATTTTGGAATGGGAAAAGTCTGAGCCCCAGACTGGAAATTATGATCTACTGCCTGCAAGCTGGTGGGTTTGAGCCTGGCCGTTAACATCTCTGTACCCTCTTCTGCCCCATCTGTAAAATTGGTATAATAATAACAATTATCCTTTCCTATAATTTGAATGCTTTTGTCCCCTCCAAAAACTCATACATTGGAAACTTAATCCCGAATGCAACAGTGTTGAGAGATGGGGCCTTTTGGGAGGTGTTTAGACCATGAGAGCTCTGGCCTCGTAAATGGATTGATGCCCTTACAAAAAGGCTTAATGAAGGGAGTTCACCCTATTATACCCTCCATCTTCTGCCACGTGAGGACACCGTATTCCTCCGGTCTGGAGGACACAGCCATCAAGGAACAAACTTGGAGGCAGAGACCAAACTCTCACCAGACACCAAACCTGCTGGTACTTTGATCTTGGGCCTCCCAGGCTCCAGAACTGTGAAAAATAAATTTCTATTCTTTATAAATTACTCAGTCTGTGGCATTTTGTTATAGCAGCACACATGAACCAAGACATCTTTCTTCATAAGGCTCTTAGGAGAATGACATAGCAAGTGTAAAACACCCAAAGCATGGTGAGGACCCAGTGAATGATGGATTCTCCTCTGCCCTCCCTTCTGTGCCCACTCTTCTCAAATATATGATGCAGCTTTGAATACCTCCCCAGAAATCCAAAAAGGCAAAGGCCACTTGAACTTCAGATTCTGAGGCTCAAATCCTTCCCTGCTCTAAAGCCAGGAGTAGAGGGGAAAGCAGGGCTCTTTCATGCCAAGTCTCATGTTCTGAAGATATCTGAGGGAAAACTTAGGGTCGAGGGGATCAGTTATTGATGAAAGACTATTGCTCCCACCTCCAGAATTGAACTCACACTCATCCCATGGGGGAGAAGGAAGATTACCTTTCCTAGGTCTTCATAGTTCCTTTCCTCCGCCACCCTGTCACAGACACAGGAAAATGGGCAGCAACGGCAGGCATGATCAGTGCAACTGGGGCATGGGGGTAAACATCACTATAAAGTGAGAGGTTTGGACTAAGTGTCCTCCAATTGGATCCAGTTATATGTATGTTCTGACTCTCAGAAGCTGCTTGGAGGCAGGGTTTGAATCTTATATTCTGACTGTGTCACCCACAGACAGCTCTGATGACAGTCATTGCCACATGCACGCACAAAACTTTACAACATCATATTGCACGTTGTAAAATAAAAAGATTTTATTTTTCAATTTAAAAATAAATAAATTTAAAATTTTTTAAAATTATGACAATTGACAAATGGGAAAAAGCACAACTGTAATTGGACCAGATCTAAGATGGGTGATTCTCACTGACACCAAGCTCAGTAGGACCATGGACAGCTCCTGACTCCCAGGGAAGATGGGGAAAGTGGTTGAGAAGAATGACAGAAAAACAAAAACTAGAATGTCAGAGACTAGAAAAGACCCCAGAGACTTTCTGAATCTGATCAGCATTTTGCAGATGATGCCAAGAGAGGAGGAAAGACTCTTCTGAAGTCATGCGGTGACCAGGTATGCTCTTATGACTCCCAGCCAGTTTTCTCACAACTCAACAAAGAGTGTAAAGTCCAACTTCAACTTGGTAGAGTGAGACATGATATTATACTTACATGTTTGTTCCCAATTTGAGCTTTTCTGCCCCAAATGACAAGCAACGAGACAACAGAATCTTTCTGTCAAGGTTTCCCTGTTACGTTCTCTGCTGAAGAAATTTATAGAGTAAGAGTTCCCGTCCCAGGCATGAAGCTGCACATATACAGAAGCACACACTTCCCAGCAATGATCTCCTTTATTACTCATCTCTCTAAGAGTGAGGAGTTTGACTCACCTCTTTCCAAAAGAAAGGCCACTTGACGCTAGGGACCTTCCTCTTCCCTACGGGATGGAGTTGAATACTCTTTTTCAGTCATCTTTCTGCATTTGTAGTTTACGTTTTCCCCCTTGAACTCTCTCAACTCTTTTAGAGTAGCTCCAACCCTGCCCCGACAAAGACAAGGCTAGCATCTTCCCCACCAGCCCAAGATGCCCTAGGGGAGGTAGCCACAGTATCTTCTCAGGTTGGGTATTCCCACCCACTGGGAGTCACACCTCCTACTTCAGACCCACGGAATGGAATTGGGTCTCTTCCAGCAGGCAGAGCCCTGTCTCTTCCTCTCACTCTACAATACTTAGGATAATAGCTCAGAGGAATGAGGCAATTATAAGAAAATTATACTCAGGCCAGGAGCACTTTCAGGAACCAAACACCTCCCTAAAAGCATGAAGAAAATTCAGCATTCACAAGCCCGCAATCTCTCTCACTACATTTTTACAGGTTCACATCCTACCTCCCACCCTCCTCATCCCAACCCCAGAAACATCTCCATTATTCAGTGTATCTAATGGCAGGAAAGCGTCTAGGAACTTTGGTGCTAAGCTGCTAATTGGGGTCTGTGGCTTGGAGAAAGGGGCGAGGGAAGAGCAGTTATTACATTCCAGAGAAATTGTTCCAGTTTTCTTGCCTGCTGGAGTCCTTGAGGCTGGGCTGGCTGTCTCGTTACTCTATCCTGGAGCAGTCTTATGTCTGCAGCGCTAGAACCAATAGCCAAAGGATTCAGGTCACCTAAAGGTGGTAATGCTGAGGTCTTGAGAGGCAGAAAGGCTCCACTTTACTTCACTGGTGACAAAGATCAAGCCGGATGCCCTGATGTCCCTCCAAGCCATTCGACCTGCTCAACTTCGGCTTGGGAGAAGCCCCCAAACACTCAGCTTTTATGCACAGAAAGCCAGCACTAAAAGGGACTTTGGAAATCACCTAGTCTATTCTTCTCATTTTACAGATGTGTAAATATAGGCTCAGAGCGATTCACAAGGCAATTCAGCACTGATGTCCATCTCTGAAACTCAGAACTCTCAATTCCAGGTCAGGAGAGAGCCACCTTGGTAGAGTGTCAGATGGGGCTAGTGTCTGAATCTTGACCCTGACACCTCAAATGCTCTG
>VSMD01086826.1:0-10540 GCA_008750895.1 Mirza zaza | reverse complement strand
ATTAGCCGGGCATGGTGGCGCATGCCTGTAGTCCCAGCTACTTGGGAGGCTGAGGCAGCAGGATTGCTTGAGCCCAGGAGTTTGAGGTTGCTGTGAGCTAGGCTGATGCCACGGCACTCACTCTAGCCTGGGCAATAAAGTGAGACTCTGTCTCAAAAAAAAAAAAAAAGAAAGAAAAAAGAAATTGTAATACAATTATAGCTTGTCTTCTGCCCTCGTAAGACACGAAGCTTGGCCGGGCGAGGTGGCTCATACCTGTAATCCTAGCACTCTGGGAGGCTGAGGCGGGCAGATTGCTCAAGGTCAGGAGTTTGAAACCAGCCTGAGCAAGAGTGAGACCCCCGTCTCTACTAAAAATAGAAAGAAAATTAATTGGCCAACTAAAATATATAGAAAAAATTAGCCGGGCATGGTGGCGCATGCCAGGCATGGTGTCCCAACTACTCAGGAGGCTGAGACAGAAGGATAGCTTGAGCCCAGGAGTTTGAGGTTGCTGTGAGCTAGGCTGATGCCATGGCAATCTAGCCCAGGCAACAGAGTGAGACTCTGTCTCAAAAAAAAAAAAAAAGATATGAAGCTTCTTGAGGGAGGACTGGGATTTCATCTTATTCTTAGTGGCAGTGGCTATTGGTTGCCTATCCAACAATAAATGCACAACATACACACATAATCCCACGATATATACTAGAGATGACATTTTTCCAGTTTCCCTTTAGCTAAGGTATGGGCGCATGACTCGTCTGAGCCAGTGGAAAATGGAGGAAATATGCTAGAAATTCTGAGATAAACTTTCTTCCTTAATAAAAACAAACAGATGAGGAAAAACAGCCATTTTTCTGCCATTGGATGTGATTGCATAAGAATGTGATATCTAGAATTAAGACAACTCTTCTGAACAATAATATATAATTCTGAAGACAAAAGCCAATCCATTGATGATGGCTAAGTAGAAAGCTAAAAGACATCCTTGAGCCACTGTACCAACCCCAGAACTGGCCTCTCTCTGGATTTCTTTTTAGTAAAATAATAAATGTCTTTATATTTAATGATAGCTCTCTAATATAAATGTCTTTGTATTTCTTTGTTATTGTTAATTGCAGCTGTAACCAGGTGACATTCTTAGATGTCTTTAGATCCCTTAAAACACCTTGCACAGCTCCTTGAACATTAGGCACTCAATATCGTGTGTGTATGTAAAGTAGTAGTTATCAAACTGGAACTGCCTTTTTCTCTTTACTACTCCTTAAAAAAGGATTTATTACTCTTGGAGAGACAGGAAATCAATAGAAGGAGAAAATCTGTCCAGGTAAAAGGACTGAAGTCATATTGCTCATATTTGAAATAAATAATAGCTTTGGCATGAATTCAAATCCCATCTAATGCAAAGAACTTCTAACCCACACTGCAGGTTATTATAATCATTGCTACTAAAAATAATAATGGGTCAATATACAAAGCATAAACATGACAAATGCTCAATAATTCAAGGTGACCAATTAGACAAGCACAATTAACACAAGATGTGTTCAAGTAAGCCTTCTTTTAAAAGGACCACAAGAAAAAAAAAAAAGAGAGGCCCCACATTAAAACTTGTGTCCCAAATACTTTGACCTATAAGGATGTGCCATGGAGAGAAATGAAAGTTACTCAAAGTGGAGGAGAAGGTGGTAGAACTTACATGGAATGATCCTTCCTGTGATTATAGCCAATTAATGGCTAAGTCAGAAGATATTTTTTGCTACAGATTGATCTACAGAATCTATTTTTGATAATTCCATTTTGTTCTGTTCATGTGAATCATGGTCCCTGTTATGAATAATGTGATTTCTCAGAGCCTTATAAGTGGGGTGTTACTTCTAGGCTTTGAAATTGCAGTGGGGGAAGAATTTGCTTCTTTTTATGCTAGTCTAGAATGTGTAATACCTGACATATTGCTGGAGCTTTCCTCTCCCCACACTCTATCCTCCACAAATAATAAAGTCTCCTCTAAGATGTACAGGAGAATGAATCACTCCACCTGCTACTAAGAGATAATCACTTTCAGAGTAGAAGAGAACAACTGCTTCTACTGCTGTTTATATAAAGAACGGAGCATCTTAGGACAGAAAAGTGAGACCAACACTGTGTGCACTAAAATACCAACAAAATATACAGCCAAATTTTAACTTGCCTAAGCAGCCAAGAAATATTATCTTTCTGTGAATATTTCTTCATATTTTTTGAAGTGCCTAGGACTTTATTTTATATAAAAATCAAGTTATCAAAATAATTATAGAAATTGTAGCTCAAATTGTCCAGTGAGATAATAAGCCACAACATCATGGGGAAAACTTGAACAAACTTCCAATTTAGGAAGACAGATCAAAGATGTTTCTGTCTCCTTCCTTTTCTGAAACAGTCCAAAATAATAAGAAATAAAATGCAAACTCTGGCATTGACATCTCTAACCCAGAGCCATATTTCTGTTGTTGTTGTTGCTCTATTTAGTGTTAGAGAACCAGAGCCATATTTTAAGTCTGGAGACAAAGATAGAACAGTGGTAACTGACTAAACAGAGCATAGAAAATGCTTACTGAAGGAGAAAGTAACATGAAGTAAGCTAATCAACCAAGCAGAATGCAGAAAGGCTCAGGAATGTGAAACACCATGTACCACATAAGGTAGAGTAAGGTAAGGGACCAAAATCAAGGGAACCATATCAAAGACTATATAAACAGAAGTTATAAACCCATCTCTCCCTATGGAGGAACTTAGCACAAGAGGTTCTAGGCTCAGTTAACCAGGTATAGTAGAGTATCAGAGTGAGGTGCTGCCAGAAAACAGGGATTGATAGTCAATTATCTCTCCCCAGGCACCTTCCATAACAGTCTCATATGCCCAAAAAAGAGACTAAAATATCCTTCTGTAGATAAATAAATATCCCACAGAAAGGACCTATAAATTCTGAACATAGAGGTCCTTCAATAAGAAAGCCAGTTTCCCACTAAATCATCCTCTAATGAACCCCTCTAATCAATAAATGCCACCTACTCACAATGAGTTTTCAATCCGTTTGTTAAATACTCTTAAATATGAACAAACTGTAAAGGCTCACTATATATTTAAGAAAAGTGTCCCATATGAAATTAAAAAATAAATTAATTAATTAAAAAGGAGGAAAAAAACCTGGACGCTCTATAAGAGAAAAGCTACAGCATTTATGAAGGAAAAGAAAGATCCTATTTCTAAAAAAAAGATACACTGAAACAAAAATAGGCTTTCTTTGAAATTAAAAATATGATATCCATTTAAATAATAAGACTTGTAAGTTGAGATAAAGTAAAAAAAAAAAAAAGAAAGTTAAATGATTACAAAAAATTGTTTAAGGGGGGAAGGGGGAAAAGGGCATTTATTGAAACCTTAAAATCTGTACCCCCATAATATGCTGAAATAAAAATATATATATATAAAAAAATTTTTTTAAATGATATCCAAGGTTTAAAATAAAAGAGGCAGGGTGCAGTGGCTCACGCCTGTAATCCTAGCACTCTGGGAGGCCAAGGCAGGAGGATTGCTCGAGGTCAGGAGTTCGAAACCAGCCTGAGCAAGAGCGAGACCCTGTCTCTACTATAAATAGAGGAAAATTAATTGGCCAACTAATATATATAGAAAAAATTAGCCGGGCATAGTGGCGCATGCCTGTAGTCCCAGCTACTTGGGAGGCTGAGGCAGCAGGATTGCTTGAGCCCAGGAGTTTGTGGTTGCTGTGAGCTAGGCTGACGCCATGGCACTCGCTCTAGCCTGGGCAACAAAGCGAGACGCTGTCTCAAAAAAATAAAAATAAATAAAATAAATAAATAAAAAGAAATAAATAAATAAATAATAAATAAAATAAATAAATAAAAAGAAAAGAGTTAAAGGATAACGTTAAGGAAATGTTCCAAAAAGTATAGCAAAAAGCTAAGAGATGGACACTAGATAATTTGAGGATTATCTAGGATTAATCCAAGAGATCCAGCATACAAATAACAGGAATTATATAGAAAGAGAACAAAGAAAAGTTTAGTGCAAAGAAAACTATTAAAAAGGTAAATTTCAGGCAGGGCGCAGTGGCTCATGCCTGTAATCCTAGCTCTCTGGGAGGCCGAGGCAGGCGGATCACTCTAGGTCAGGAGTTTGAAACCAGCCTGAGCAAGAGCGAGACACCACCATCTCTACTAAAAATAGAAAGAATGAATTGGCCAACTAAAAATATATAGAAAAAATTAGCTGGGCAAGGTGGTTCATGCCTGTAGTCCCAGCTACTCAGGAGGCTGAGGCAGAAGGATTGCTTGAGCCCAAGAGTCTGAGGTTGCTGTGAGCTAGGCTGACACCACTGCACTCTAGCCAGGGCAACAGAGTGAGACTCTGTCTCAAAAAAAAAAAGGTAAATTTCTCACACCTGAGGGACATGAATGTCTAGATTGAAAAGGTATACTAGATGCCCAACAAAAATAAAAGAAGATCTACATCAAGTTTTTTCATCATGAAATTCTATAATATCAGAGACAAAAGATTTTTGATGTTCCCAGAAATTAAAAACAGGACATATTGAAAGGATTGAAAACCAGAATGGCATTAACTTTCTCAAGAATAACATTGGAAACTTGGAAGCCATGAGGCAACACCTAAGTGAAAAAAAATTTTCAACCTAGAATACTATTCCAGGCAAACTATTATTTAAATGTGTAGGTAGAGCAAAAATATTTTCAGATATGCAAGGTCTTAAAAATTTACCTCCCATGTTATCTTTTTCAAAAAGCTGAGTAGCCAAATAAGGAGCTAAAGTAAAAATGAGGAAGATATAGATCCAGAAATAGTAAATCCTATACAAGAAAAGAGAAAAAGGAATTCCCAGGAAAGGCAAAAAAAAAAAGTCACAAGGCAAGAGTTTTACAGCAGGCCTAAAGAGTAATCAGTCCACATGGAGCAGAAGGATGAAGGTTAAATCTGACCATATAGAAAATTTAGTTGAGAGACAACTGGTGGGTGAAGGAAAACTTACCAACAAGTATAATAATAGAAACTAGGTAAATTAAAATAGCATTATAGCACTACTAGACCTTTAAAATCTATTAATATATATAGGTATAATGTTAAGTATAATTAAATTTTTAAAGTACTGAGATGCTGCATGCCAGGCCACAGTGATTTTTCCCTCAGCAAATATCTTCTACTTGTTATAGTTTGTACCAGTCCCTCACTGAGCTCTAATTATGTGCTACCTTCTATTATTACTAAACACTTTTCTGAAAAAATTGACCCAACAATTCCACTCCTAGCTATACACAGAATTTGAAAACATATGTCCACACAAAAACTTCTACATGAATGTCCACAACAGCTTTATTCCTAACAGCCAAAAACTGGGAGCAATCCAAATGTCCCTCAACTGATGGATGGGTAAATAAATCTGGTATATCCATATAATGGCCTATTATTAAGCCATAAAAAGGAATGAATGCTGATACATACTATAGCATAGATGAATATTGAAAACATTATGTAAATTGAAAGAAGTCCAACACAAAAGGCCATATATATTACCCTTTTCTTTTTAGACTGCTATAATGTTCTGGAATTAGAAAGCAGTAATGGTTGCATAATATTGTGACTATGCTAAAAAACTACTGAATTATATACTTTAAAGGGGTAACTTTTATGGTGTGTGAATTATATTTCTTTTTTTTTTTTTTTTTTTTTGAGACAGAGTCTCGCTTTGTTGTCCAGGCTAGAGTGAGTGCCGTGGCGTCAGCCTAGCTCACAGCAACCTCAAACTCCTGGGCTCAAGCAATCCTGCTGCCTCAGCCTCCTGAGTAGCTGGGACTACAGGCATGTGCCACCGTGCCCGGCTAATTTTTTCTATATATTAGTTGGCCAATTAATTTCTTTCTATTTATAGTAGAGACAGGGTCTTGCTCTTGCTCAGGCTGATTTTGAACTCCTGACCTCGAGCACCCCACCCACCTCGGCCTCCCAGAGTGCTAGGATTACAGGCATGAGCCACCACACCCAGCCTATATTTCAATAAAAATAAAAATAAGCTTGGTGTGGTACCTCACACCTGTAATCTCAACACTTTGGAAGGCCAAGGTAGAAGGATTGCTTGGAATCAGGAGTTCAAGACCAGTCTGGGCAACATAGCAAGAAAACTCATGAAAGTAGAAAGAAACTTTGACAGTTATTGAAGGCAGTTTAGGCACAGAATCCAACAGTAATGAAAGATCAGAGGTGAACAAGACTAATAATATAAATAAAAAACAAAACAGGGTAAGAAGTACAATTTAATCCTATAGAATTATATACATACATACAGATGCCAAATAAATTAGTGAGTAGTTATGAACAGATCATTAAAACAAAAAAGGTTACGGGGCAATTTCAGAATGCATAGTATTATTGTAAACTCTCTTTTTACATTAATAAATAGTAAGTAAGGCTGAGGCAAGAGGATTGCTTGAGCCCAGGAGTTCGAGGTTGCAGTGAGCTATGATCACACCCCTGCACTGCAACCTGGGCAACAGAGCAAGACACCCATCTCAAAATAAATAAATAAATACTAAGTAGAGACAAAGAATATAAACTATTTGTAAGAAATAAATTATGGCACTACAACAAACACTCATGAACTTGTCCTCAAGTCTCTATACATTTTTTAATGTTTCAACATTTTTTATCGACAAATGATACATAAGGCAATGCGCTTTGCACGGAGAAGAGGGGAAAGAAAAGTAAAGCATAGAAGTCAACATCAAACACTTAAACAAATCCTGTCTTCTTTGATTCCTCATACTTATTACCACTGTATTACTATATACTTCAGGAGGTAAAGTAAGGATATTTTTGTAATCCTGAAAATCTGTTTAGCTGTCAACAACAATATACATAGAAAATTTCTAATACGACTTCTTACTCCTTTGCTAAGTCTGTTTCCTCTATACACTCTTGGAATTTATATTAAAAACATACAATCTATTTGATATGGGGTTAATATCCAGAATATTTAAAGAACTCAAGTACAAAAAAAATCAGATAATCTACTTTAAAAGTACGAGTAGTGATGTCTCATGCCTGTAATCCTAGATTTGGGGAGGCTAAAATGAGAGTATCGGTTTAGCCTAGGAGATTGAGACTAGCCTGAGCAATACAGTAAGACCCCCTGCCTCCACAAAAAATTTTAAAATTAGCCAGGTGTAGTAGCACACGCCAGTAGGCCCACTACTCAGAAGGCTGAGGCAGGAGGATCACTTGAGCCCACGAGTTTGAGGTTGTAGTGAGCGATGATCACACCACTGCACTCTAGCCGAGGCAACAGAGCAAGATCCTGTCTTAAAAATAAATAAATAAATAAATAAACAAAATAAAAATGGACAAAGTACTTGAATAGACATTTCTCCAAACAAATGATATACAAACAGCCAACAAGTATATGAAAAGACGCTCAATGTCACTAATCACCAGAGAAAATGCAAATCAAAACCACAATGCATCACGTCGCATCCATCAAAATGGTTACTATCCAAAAAACCTCAGAAAATAACAAGTGTTGGTGATCATATGGAGAAAATGGAACTCTTGTGCACTGTTGGTGGAATTGTAAAATAGTACAACTGCTATGAAAAACGTAGAAGTTCTGCAATAAGTTAAAAATAAAAGTAGGTTGGGTACAGTGGCTCATGCCTATAATCTCAGCACTTTGGAAGGCTGAGGTGGGAGGATTGCTTGAGGCCAGGAGTTGACCAACCTGGACAACATAGCGAGACCGTCTCTAAAAAATATTAAAAATTAGCCACGCATGGTGGTGCACACCTGTAGACCCAACCACTCAGGAGGCTGAAGCAAGAAGATCACTTGAGCCCAGGAGTTTGAGATTGCAGGAAGCTATGATCACACCACTGCACTCCAGTCTGGCTGACAAAGCAAGACTCCATCTCTAAAAATAAATAAATAAATAAAAGTTTAAAAATAGAACTACCATATATGATCCAGCAATCCCACTTCTGGGTATATATCCAAAAGAATTGAAAAGTGTCTTGAAGAGACATTTGCACACCCATGTTCATACTAGCACCCTAGAGGTAGAAGCAATAGCCTAGAGGTAGAAGCAACCCACATGTCCACTGCTAGATGAATGGATAAACTAAATGTGGTATATCCATACAATAGAATATTATGCAGCCTTAAAAAGAAGGAAATCCTGTCACATGCTATAACATAGATGAACCTTGCAAACATTATGCTAAGTATGATGAGTGAGATGTGCACCATCTGGTGGATGGTCATGCTGGAAGCTCAGACTTGTGGGGGAAGGGGGGGAAAGGGCATTTATTGAAACCTTAAAATCTGTACCCCCATAATATGCTGAAATAAAAAAAAACAAAAACATTATGCTAAGTGAAATGAGTCAGTCACAAAAGGACAAATGCCATATGATTCCACTTATATAAGGTATTGCTAGTAGTCAAAGTCATAGAAAGAAAGTAGAATGGTAGTTGCCAGGGGCTGGAGGGAGGGGGAAAAAGGAGAATTGTTTAATAATATAGAGTTTTAGATTTGCAAGAAGAAAAAGTTCTGGAGATCTGTTCCACAACAATGTGAATATACTCAACACTATTGAACTGTACACTTAAAAATGATTAAATGGTAGATTTTGTTATGTATTTTTAACCACAGTTTTGTAATATGTATAATAACATTGTACAATAAAATGTACAATGTATATTTATTTGTTTATTTGACAACTTATTATCCAAGAGATGAGGTGCTTGTGCTGACATTTATTCTGCTCTTAAGGAGCTTACTTAGTTGAAGAGGAAAGATATAAAAAATTAAACAATAGGCCGGGCGCGTGGCTCATGCCTGTAATCCTAGCACTCTGGGAGGCCGAGGCAGGCGGATTGCTCAAGGTCAGGAGTTCAAAACCAGCCTGAGCAAGAGCAAGACCCCGTCTCTACTATAAATAGAAAGAAATTAATTGGCCAACTAATATATATAGAAAAAATTAGCCGGGCATGGTGGCACATGCCTGTAGTCCCAGATACTCGGGAGGCTGAGGCAGGAGGATGGCTTGAGCCCAGGATTTTGAGGTTGCTGTGAGCTAGGTTGATGCCACGGCACTCACTCTAGCCTGGGCAACAAAGTGAGACTCTGTCTCAAAAAAAAAAAACAAGAAATTCTCATATTACTGATCCTACCAACTGTCTTTACTTGACATGCTGTTATTTTTGTGTCCAGATATGAGACTAGCATGGCTAGCATGCAATCTTTCCAGAGAAGGCATGCAAAACATCTGCATTGCACCTGTAGTCCAATACAGAGAAGAGAGATTACAACAGGGTTGACATGTGCCCTTTGTCCACATTCCACTATCTTTTGATCAGGAAAAAAAAGACACAGTTTATTTGCTAAGTGATCCATTTATTAGTTAGAAACCTTTCAGCTCTAAATAGTTTAAACAGGCTGGGCGTGGTGGCTTAAGCCTGTACTCCCAGCACTTTGGGAGGCCATGGCAGGAGGATTGCTTGAAGCCAGGAGTTCAAGACCAGCCTGGGCAACATAGCGAGACCCATCTCTACAGAAAATAGAAAAATTAACCAGGCTTGGTGGCATGTGCCTGCAGTCCCGCTACCTGGGAGACTGAGGAGACCTGGGAAACTCCTTGAGACCAGGAGTTTGAGGCTGCAGTGAGCTATGATTATGCCACTATACTCCAGCCTGGGTGACAGAGTGAGACCTAGATACTATCCCTATCGAAAAACCACTAAAAAAACAAAAACAAAAAAACAACCAATAAGTCAAATCACATAAACAAGTCCAAAGTAGGACAGCTCCAGGGTTGTTTACAAGGACCAAGTTCTTCTGTATTTCTGCTTTGCCTTCCTCAGTATATTGACATTACTGTTAGACATTAGATTCCCCAATAATAACAAAATGGTTGCCACAGTTCCGCTTGACACATGTAGATACTATAAAGTCAGCAAAAGGAACTGCATCTATGTATCTCTATAAGTAAAGACAACCTCCCTGAAAGTCCCCCAGCAGATTCCCCATTACATCTCATTGGCTAGACTTGTTACATATGCCCATCCTAAATCTGTCACTAAATCTGTCACTGCAAGAAAAATGGAATTACTATGACTGGAATTGAGTTATATGGCTGTGTGGAGGAAGATGGATTTTTGCAATAAAATTGCAATTTTTTTTTTTTTTGAGACAGAGTCTCACTTTATTGTCCAGGCTAGAGTGAGTGCCATGGCGTCAGCCTAGCTCACAGCAACCTCAAACTCCTGGACTCAAGCAATCCTGCTGCCTCAGCCTCCCAAGTAGCTGGGACTACAGGCATGTGCCACCATGCCCGGCTAATTTTTTCTATATATATTAGTTGGCCAATTAATTTCTTTCTATTTATAGTAGAGATGGGGTCTCGCTCTTGCTCAGGCTGGTCTGGAACTCCTGAGCTCAAACGATCCGCCCACCTCGGCCTCCCAGAGAGCTAGGATTACAGGCTTGAGCCACCGCGCCC
>VSMD01086823.1:0-51123 GCA_008750895.1 Mirza zaza | reverse complement strand
TATTTTCCTGGTTAGAGCTGGAACCCATACTACTAAGTGAAGTATCCCAAGAATGGAAAAACAAGAACCACATATACTCACCAGCAAACTGGTATTAACTGAGCAGCACCTAAGTGGACACATAGGTACCACAATAATAGTGTATTGGACAGGTGGACGGGGGGGATGGGTAGATACATATATAATGAGTGAGAAGTGCACCGTCTGGGGGATGGTTATGCTGGAGACTCAGACTTGTGGGGGGAGGGGGGGTAAGGGCAGTTATTGAAACCTTAAAATCTGTATCCCCATCATATGCCGAAATAAAAAAAAAATAATTAAAAAAAAAAAAAAAAGAAAATAATTCATCACAACAAAGTGGGCTTAATCCCAGGGATGCAAGGATGGTTTAAAATATGCAAATCTACAATGGTGATGTATTTCACCATATAAACAGAAGCAAAAACAAAGACCATAAGATCCCCTCAATAGACGCAAAGAAAGCATTTGACAAAATTCAACACCCTTTCATCAGAAGAACGCTCAACAAAATAGGCATAGAAGGGGCTTACTTAAAATGATACAAGCCGTATATCACAAACCCACAGCCAATATCATATTAAATGGGGAAAAATTTAAAGCATTCCCACTTAGAACTGGAACAATGCAAGGTTGCCAACTATCTCCACTTTTGTTCAGCATAGTGCTAGAAGACCTCGCTACAGCAATCAGACAAGAGGGTGAAATTAAGAGTGGCCAAATGGGAACAGAAGAGATCAAACTCTCACTCTTTGCCAATGACATGATATTATACCTATAAAACCCCAAGGATTCAACCAAGAGACTCCTTGATCTGATAAATGAATTCGTAAAAGTCTCAGGATACAAAATCAATACACAGACATCAGAGACATTCATAAACGCCAACAACAGTACAAGTGAGAACCAAATCAAAGACTCAATTCCCTTCAAAATAGCAACAAAGAAAATAAAGTACCTTGGAATATATTTAACTAATGATGTAAAAGACCTCGACAGGGAGAACTATGAAACACTGAAGAAGGAAATAGCAGAGGATGTAAACAGATGGAGGAATATACCATGCTCATGGGTCGGCAGAATCAACATTGTTAAAATGTCTATACTACCCAAAGAGACCTACAGTGTCAACACAATCTCTATCAAAATACTATCATCATTTTTCACAGATATAGGAAATATGATTTTACGCTTCGTATGGAACCAGAGAATATCCCATATAGCAAAATAAATCCTAGGCAATAAAAACAAAATAGGAGGTACCAATTTACCAGACTTCAAACTATACTGCAAGGCTATAGTCATTAAAACAGCTTTTTTAACTGGCACAAGAACAGGGACATTGACCAGTGGAACAGAGCAGAGAACCCAGATATAAAACCATCCTCATATAGCCAACTAATCTCAGCAAAGCAGACAAAAACATACACTTGGGAAAAGAATCCTTATTCAATAAATGGGGCTGGGATAACTGGATAGCAACATGTAGAAGACTGAAACAAGACCCACACCTTTCACCTCTCACAAAAATAAACTCACGCTGGGTAACAGACTTGAACTTTAGGTATGAACCTATTAGAATTCTAGAGGAAAACATTGGAAATACTCTTCTAGACATTGGCCTAGGCAAAGAATTTATGAAGAAGACTCCAAAGGCAATCACAACAGCAACAAAAATAAACAAATGGGACCTGACCAAATTAAACAGCTTCTGCACAGCCAAAGAAACTGTCAAGAGACCAAATAGACTACCCACAGAATGGGAGCAAATTTTTGCAAGCTACACATCTGATAAAGGGCTGATAACTAGAATCTATTTAGTGCTCAGGAAAATCTGAAAGAAAAAAATCAAACAACCTTCTCAAAAATGGACAAAAGACATGAACAGAAACTTCTCAAAAGAAGAAAGAATAATGGCCAACAAACATATGAAAAAATGTTCAACATCACTAATCATCAAATAATTGCAAATCAAAACCACAATTAGATATCACTCAACTCCAATGAGAATTGTCTTTATCAAAAATTCCCCAAACAATAAATTCTGCCGTGGATGTGGAGAGATAGGAACACTCCTACATTGCTTGTGAGACTGCAAACTATTTCAACCTCTGTGGAAAGCAATATGGAGATACCTCATAGAGATACAAGTCATTCTACCATTTGTTCCAGCAATTCCACTACTGGGCATCTACCCAAAAGTTCAAAAGTCACTTTCTGTAAAAGACACCTTGCACTTGAATATTTATAGCAGCACAATTCACAATTGGAAAGCTGTTGAAACAACCCAAGTGCCCACAATTCATCAGTGTATTAATAAAATGTGGTATATGTATACCATGGAGTACTACTCAGCTTTAAGAAACAATGGTGATTTAGTACCTTTGTATATTCCTGGATAGAGCTGGAACCCATTCTACTAAGTGAAGTATCTCAAGAATGGAAAAACCAGCACCACATGTACTCACCAACAAAGTGATATTAACGGATTAATGCCTATTGGACATATAGGAGTAACATTTGTCAGGTGTCGGGAGGGTGGGAGGGGGGAGGAATGGATTGGTATATACAACCACAACGAGTAAGGTGTGCAACGTTTTGAGGATGGACACTCTTGAAACTCTTACTCGAGGGGCGAGGGGAGCATGGGTAATATATGTAACCTTAACACTTGTACCTCCATAATATGCTAAAATAAAAAAAGGAAAAATAAAGAATGAAAACCCTCATATCTAACTACTAATTTCCATTTAATATAAGTCATTATAAATACACACACTTATATGCCTACATATATGTATATATAGGTGTATTAGTGGGTGTACACATACATGCATACATATAGGTATGTTTGTATATATACGTATATTATCAAAGATTTATTATGTTATACAGTCCATAAGTGTTTTTTCCTTCTGAGATTCGTTCTGGAGCTTGAAGTCAGCAGGCATGTAGGTGATCAGGAAAAACACATGAGAAGTGACATGGGGCAGAGCAAGACAAAACTGAAACCTTCAAGGATGAGCTAGAACTCCTCAGGATGGATGAAACCCATGTTGGTCACTCACTGCCTCCAACTTACATCATGAGGGTATCTTGCAGGAAAAGCTGGTGCTCAGAATCATGGAACTAAACAAATACTTTAAATAGGTGTTGGAGACACTGAAGGCTAGATCCAGGCAGTTCTGGAGGACCTGTAAGTGTAGCTTCTTCTGGAAATAAATTAAGTCAATAGCCAAACTTCATGCATGAACTGCATAAAGGTTTTGCCGCAGCTTCAACATTTGAGCAGAAAACAATATGATTTATGTTGCATTTCTTCCATTAAGATCACATGCAAGGTGTCTCTTATCGCCCATAGTAACTGGGATCTATTGAGCAAGGGTAACCCTGGGAAGCATAGTTCCATTTTTAGTATTTATATACAATATAAATTTACCATATTAACTATACCATATATTCCCATAACTTTCATCTACATTTCTTATTCATCTCAGTTATTCCTACTATCAAGATGGGTTTACTGGTGGTAATTATCTTTAAAATTACTCCATAAGTTGAAAAAAACTGTGAAGAGCTTTAAGAATAATAGGGATGGAAGGAAAAACACCCAGAGATGTTGACTTGAAAATTAAATAAATAATTCAGGAGAATTTGAGTCTTCTCTGAGAGGGAGAATGAATGTGTTTGGGGTTTTATGATGTAGAGTTGCATCAAGTTGAAGAGGACATTACTTTGGGAGATTAAGGAAAGAAAGAGTGAAAGGGGTAGACTGTTTTGGTATCATCATCTGGTGACTGTGTAAATCTTCATTTTGGGAAACTTTCTCACTGTGGATATATTCAGTGGGAGGGAATTTTCTCATGCTTGACTCCTATTGTATAGAATGAAAAGTAAAGATCCTATACCTACTTAAAAATAATTCCTGGGACTCTGAAACTTCAGTGAGTATTATAATGTTGGAACAAACATTTTGAAGTAAGATTTATCAAAAAATAATGAGATTTACACACTAAATCCAAAAAAGAACAATGGAATTGTAATACTTTAAGTGAATAATAATGGATACTCAGCAAATAATATGCATTTACCATTCATTATTAGTAACAGACTCTTCAGGAATTCCTTCTTTTCTAGAGAAATAAACTGATCATCAATTCAAATATTCAGTGTATTTTAATGTTAAAGCTTCTTTATTTCTATGTTCTTTATAATGTCCTATTCTTGCTGATACTCTTATCCATCATAGTCTTCTCAATGATGAATGATGCATAAATGCTAACCTACAGCTGAGATTTACTTTTTCTATCACAAATCTTTATTATGGAACATTATGCATTATCTCTCTTTTCATCTTTCGTTTTTCTTCATTCTAAATAACTCCATCAGAAGTCAAATAAAATTCCTGTGTTATTATTAAAAATATGCAAATACAAATTTGTAGATACCACAGTTTTCCACAGGGTTACTATTCTGTCCCAGGCACACTGCTAAATTAATAGTAGGCGTTTATTTTAGGGGGATTATTTTTTTATTATTAAACAATATATCAGTTATTAAACCTTCTTGGGGCAGTAATCCTCTATTAAATAATTTTATCTATTATATATACATTTACACAAATACATACATATCAGAACTTCAGGTAGCAGAGAAATAATTATATGGTGATATTTGTCTGATGGTCTGAATCACAGTAGTTGTAGTTGCTGGAGTTGCTAGCATAATTTACTTCTTGTTAGACTGCTTTATTTTCAGTACTAATAGTGCCCTGGCTAATTTGAATGTCCTAGGTAACTGGCAACCATTTTAATGGAATTGAATATGAAATTATAATGGGAAAGTGTCTGGGCTGACCAATCTCTTAATGACTAGTCCTGATTTATCAGAGGCAGTAAGGAGTTTTAGGTGTTACTATATAAAAAGACAAAATTGAATTAAATTCAGATAGAAGTATCTTGCATCAATCTGGCCTCTAAAAACAGAGTGAAATAGAAAATGTCATAGTAATGAATGTAAAGTATCGGGAAAGTCAACACCACATTGCTTTCTGAATACTTATTTCTACCATTTATAAAAAGTCTTGCAGTGAAGAGCGCTAAATTCCCTCCTTATGCTTTCAAAAGCCAATTATGGACAGTAAATAACCTGTATAATAACACTGGGTAAATGTTGCCAGAATATATTACATAAAGTGTCATCAATGATCGCAGCCTAATAAAATACATATTATATATAGAAGAAAAATTGATTTATCTCTTTATAAATGGTGGGAAAATTACGTAAATAATATAGTGTTGATATGATAACTGTCACATTAATAATAATATCTTCTGCATATCAAGAACCTATTTTGTATTAGTCAGTGTGTCAGGTCCTTTCATATATTATCACTAATCTTTACAGCGTAAGTGAAGGAGATAATTATTTTCCCTATTCACAGCTAAGTGCACTAGTTAATTTTCTCACATAAGCCCACAAAGATAATTATTCTCGTATTTGAACATTCTAGGTTTAACTCCAGAAACTCTGCTCTTAACCATTGCAGTATGCTACTGTCTCCATTTAAAGCATGTTGTTCTACTACTATCCTGTCACATGTAGCATCATGACTAAAGTAAAACCAGTCTCTTCTCTGAATGAACGAGACTGTTTTTGTTTAGAATTGGGTAATTCCATGGCATGCAAATATATCAAGATAAACTTAAAGAGAATTCTTTGATTTTGCCAATTATTCCATGAATACTTAAATAATTTGGAGTAATCATTCAAGTTTCTCCATCTAGTAGGAAGCATAAAGGAATCAAATCAAATCTGCACATATAGATATTTGAGATCAAGACATATACTTAGATCTGTGAAATCAAAAAAAAATAAAAGTTTTTATTTTATTTCAATATATTATGGGGATACAAATATTCAGGTTACATGTGTTGCCTTCCTCTTTTCTTCACCCCCAGTCAGTGCTTTAAACATGTCCATCCCCCAGATGGTGTGCATCACACGCAGGAGTTTTAATTTAAGAATATTATCAGAATGAATACAGAGAGACTTGAATATGGGGAGCTTTTAGTAAATAATGTATATCTCAGATTGTCATCACTTTTAATATTAACAAGAGAATATATTATACACATGGCATAAACTGAAGCCCATGATGCCAAGTTTGTACATTATGGTATCAGACATAGGCAGCCCCAAGATAAAGATTTGTCAGCTGTCTTCATTATCAAAAATTGGGACAATTAGGCAACATAGACAAAGTTAAATGTACATTGTACCTTTTATGCTGCCACCAGAATAATGGCATCAAGCTTCAATGACAAAGGACTATGCGCCATCCTGTGATATATGTGCCACTGATTGTATCCTAATTGAGACTATGTGTGCTTTTCAGTCTTCAGCAACTTCTTTTGGCCACACTCTTACACTGAATTGTCAGAAAATGATGATCAGTTTCTTATATTAATAGCACAGTTCTCTCATTCTCTTGGACTCTGGGCTGCATTTAGATTTACTCATTTACACCAGGTATAAATTTAGGACAAAGAGATATTTTGAAAACTGATATGATGTAGAAACAGAATCCAATTATGAGACAAAAGATTCAATAAAATTCATGTCAACATGTTTCTCCTTCCTTTTTAATGTAATCTCCACTTGCCTAATGCTCAAGTGCTAAACTATATTCTCCTTTTTCAAATCTCTCTCTGAGCATAGAATTTATAATCTGGCAATTCTAAGGAAATACATATTTTTAGCAAAAGTTTAGATGACTATGAAGTAAAAATACTCATTTTTACTTTCCTCAATTAAAAATTATAGTATTATGATATTTACAATTGATATATAGAGATTTGTAATTAAGGAAACTTCATTGCTGAGATAGTGTTAATGAAAAAAAAAAATAATTGGGTTGACTCCCATAAAACTAGTGATTTCCTAAACCCAGAAATTATATCCTTGTAGCCTACACCTCACTCTAGAGAAGTTATAGATGAGATGCTTTGTTCATTCTGTTTTCTGAATAACTAGTGAATATTGATATATGAAAAATCTATCATTAAAATAGTCATGGATGAATAAAAGTGATAGTACATTCAATATCATGAGGAGATCAAGTTTCAAAATAAGAACCTAAATAAAGTTTTGTACCACCTCTAAGCAATAGTATTTCCACAGCTATAACAAGAACACCCCTCAAAAAATATATCCTTTGCTATACCAGTGATTTTTAACAAAAGTTCCATGAAATCTAAAATCATCAATAAAGAATTTCAGGAATGGTAGATCAAATAAATAGGTTTTACTAAATGGGCATGTCATTGCTTTATTTAATTTATCACTACTTCCTTTTTCCATGATATTGATTACTCTATTTGCATATTCAGTGAACACATTGGTATCTCATATATAGTTTGCAACTTATAAGTTTGGTATAATGCAATAAAACTTGGTTATTAACAGCAAAATTTTAATATGAAGATAAAAATTCATGTAACCATCATTATTTCTTTCACATCTACTAATTATCCTGTCCCAGTATTGCCAAGGTCATGAATATAACATGAAAATATGAGCCTTGTCACTCCTCCAGTTAAAATTTTTACTTAATTCATTTATTAAATCAGAATTTTCTGAGGTCCTACCAAATTGCATATGATGTAAACTGCTGCAGATAAGAGGGGCTCACAGTCCACTCAGCAAAAGAACAAGAATACAGTTGATTACAGTGCATTCTAAAATAAGTGCCCCACAATAGGGCAATAAATAAATAAATGATTCCAAATGTGAACATTTGGAAGAAGATCTTAAAGGAAGGTTCCCCATTTTCTGCCAAATAAGGTTCAAGTTCCTTACTGTGGCTTGAATAGCTATAATGGTCTGGCCCCCATCTATTTCTTGAATCTCATTGCCTCAGATTTTGTGCTCCAGTAACACCAGACAGTTTGTTATTCTCCCTCCCATACTATGCTTATTTTATCCTTTCTTCTTAGAATATTCTACCCCATCAAATCTACCTGGTAAACACCCACATTAACTCAAGTATCAAGACTTAGCTAAATGGTTAATGCCTCCACAGTGCCTTCTTTACTTTCCCCTCTCCCTACATCTTTGTGTCTTCTACTATTTCTATGACAGCACCCATGGTGTCGGGTGTTAATTCCTATATTTATAAGACTGACTGCCTCACTAGATTATTAGTTGCATGAGCTTCAAAATGGGAAGTACTTATTATTGTGTATTCAGGGTCTATTGTCCTATCAGATTAGTTAATATTAATGAATAATTTTCCTGTGACTATAACACTGTCACATCCATTTTTCTCATTAACAACTTTCTGAGGTAAGTGGGGCAGGAATCCTCCTTTCCTTTCCGTTTTCCAAATAATAAATTAATGTTCAAGGCAATTAAAGTGACTTGCTTAAGTTTACACAATCAGTAAGTTGACAAGTCAGTCATAAAAGCTATAACTGTATGGTTCTTATTTCAGTGTCCTGGCTTTCATGTCTCACTGATGTCTATCATATAAATGAATACAGTTCTTTCATACCACCACATCTCTTTTCACAGCAGACAGTTAAATCCTCTGACAAAATGATAAGACAAATAAGTAAAGCAGCTAATCAGTGCAAATTCATTCCTCCATGACAGAGAACTATTTCCTAGGAAATCAAACCTGGGAAAGTTTCTCAAAAATCAAAAGGAACAAATAGATGATATATTTATTTAGCAGAAACCATTCAAGAAGGAAGCTGAAAGTATCCATTATGGCATAAAAAGCCCCTTCTATTTAATCACCACATAAAAATGCTGGAATGTTACACAATTCTCAAACTGGACTATGTTCAATTGTGAGACCCTCATATCAAAAGGAAAATAAATGAAATAAGAAAAGAATTTGATGGTGAATTTTAATAATGCTCTAATATGTCTAACTCAAAGGTACTGTTTTCTAAGTAAATGACCAATTTAATCCTCAACTAAAAATAAAGTTTATCTTGTCCTTTTTTTTTTCTTCTGAAAAAAAATCCATCATATAGAAGTGAACTTGGCTTATATCTGCATAACACTGAAGTACTAGGAAAAAAATAAATGAAATCATTCAATTAATATACACACACTAGCACGCACGCACATACACACACACACAGACACACAAACACATACAGATTCTGCTCATCCTTTTGTCAACTTCTCCCCCCCATATATTACAAACACACAAAGATGATTTTTACATGTGAAATGTTAAATAGAATTTGCCACTGAGATTTTTTTTTTTTGAGTTTTAAATGAAGCACATTTAAAAAGGCATTCCTTTACAGGCACAGCCTGTGCAAGGAGGCTGACTATGAAAGAGCAGGCTATAGTGCTTGTACCTTAGCCCAGCTTTTCTGGCATGTAGATAGCTTGTTCTTTAAATTGTTCTTATTACACCTCTGAAATTTTGTAGTTTATTGATGTCTAGTTGGAAAATTTTGAATTGTTAGAGACAGAAGTTAAAAGGTGATTATAAGAGACCTCTCTATATTTATATTATATTTGTATATACCATTTAATTATGCAATCTAAAGTTCTTTTCTTTTG
Organism: Mirza zaza; assembly: GCA_008750895.1. Lineage (NCBI taxonomy): Eukaryota > Metazoa > Chordata > Mammalia > Primates > Cheirogaleidae > Mirza > Mirza zaza. The sequence goes on along the minus strand of VSMD01086823.1, from coordinate 41,517 downwards.
GGCATAGCGGGACATTACCCTTATGATCATTTATGATCATTATGATACTGGGGTCATCCACTCTTTTGCAGACAACTTCAACTTGTTGACCACAAGCCCTATATAGTTGGAATAGTCTCACTAAGTGACTGGGCATCAGTTGCTACCCTTTTCCTCAATACCATGACATGGGGATTTCACAGACCCTATAGATGGTAACTTAGATGAATGTTTAAGCATTTAATTTTCGGAACAATCAGGTAAGTATCCCAAAGCTGGGCCAAATATTGGAATTAAAAGTTGAGACTTCGTATAACTTTTTTTCTTGTACTCTTGTCTTCTCTTCATGGGGGCAGGAAACAAGAGAGAACAGAGCATTCATCTTGTCACATGTGCAAGAATGTTCTGAGACCTTAAGATATCATTCTATAGATATATTCTCAATAAGAAAGAGAAGCTAAAGTGTTAATTATAAGATTAACTTCCCTCTGGGCAGAAGGCTGGATATTCAAAATCAAAAATTACATAAAACTAGATATGGATGCAGTAATGATGAAAACCAGTGTTATTCATCTTATAACATTACAAGAATTCCTCATATTAATCAAATGCCTAAGTGCTGTCACCTAATTTGTCATTTAATATTTGCCAGTAGCCACCCATTTGCCTTGATCTGCTACCAGAAACCATATGGTTGCCTTGCTTTCAGTACACCCTGAAGAACCCTTCAGCCTTACAAAATCATAATGGGGACAATTATTACCAGTTCCCCTTAAAAAGTGAACTGTCTTCAGAATATTATTTGCAAGTTTTCATTGGATCATGGCTCTGAAAGCAGTTCTAATTTAAACTTAATTCTCTGGAATTTCTAATAATTAAATGCAGTATCAAAGTTTTTACTTTGAAGAGAATAGGTTAGGGAAATTAATCAAATTTATGTGGCCAGTGTTTCTCCACCAATCCCAGAATAAAGGCCATATTTACACATATGGTTTCCAAGTCCTTCCCTGGTATGATGTCAACAATCTTCTGCTCTTTTTAGCTCCATAGTTCTTGGATAATTGTAGATCTCATTCTCCATTTTGATTTCATTCTTTTTCTTTAAAACGTTAAAATAAATTAACTTATATCGCTTCCTTGTTTAAGACTGTTCAATTGTTCTTTTTTATTTCATCATATTATGGGGGTACAAAAGTTTTGGTTACATATATTTCTTTTGCCCCACCCGAATCAGAGCTTCAAGAGTGTCCATCCCCAGATGGTGTGCACCACATGCATTAGGTGTATATATACCCTTCCCCCCCCTCCCCAGAAGACAGAAAAATGGCCAAGAATATATAAAAAAGTGATCAATATCTCTACTCATTAGGGAAATGCAAATCAATACTACAATAAGATATCACCTAACTCAAGTGAGAATGGTCTTTATCAAAAAGTCAGGAAAATCAGCAAGAAAAAAAAAAATCAAACAATCCTATCAGAAAGTAGGCAAAGGACATTAACAAAAACTTTTCAAAAGAAGATAGACTAATGAACAACAAGCATAAAAAAAATGCTCAGCAGCTCTAATCATCAGGGAAATGCAAATCAAAACCACAATGAGATATCACTTATCTTCAGTGAGAATGACATTTTCCAAAAAGTCCCAAAACAATAAATATTGGCATGGATGCAGAGAGATGAGAACACTCATACACTGCTGGTGGGACTACATAATAGTACAACCTCTGTGGAAAGCAATATGGAGATATCTCAAAAAGCTACAATTAGAATTACCATTTTACCTAGCAACCCCATTACTGGGCATCTACCCAAAGGAACAAAAGACATTGTATAAAAAAGCCATCTGCATTACGATGTTTACTAGCAGCACAATTCACAATTGCAAAGATGTGGAAACAACCAAAGTGCCCATCAATACATGAATGGATTAATAAAATGTGGTGTATGTATACCATGGAGTTCTATTCAGCCACAAAAAGCAACAGTGATGTGGCAACTCTTGTGTTATCCTGGATAGAGCTGGGACCACTTCTACTAAGTGAAGTATCCCAAGAATGGAAAATCAAGCACCACATGCACTCACCATCAAATTGGTATTAACTGATCAACACTTAAATGCACACATAGTAGTAACATTCATTGGGTGTCGGGCAGATGGGAGGGGGGAGGGAAGAAAGATATATTCACAACTAATAGATGTGGTGTTCACCGTCTAAGGGATGGATATGCTTGAAGCCTTGACTCAGACAGGAACAAAGGCAATATATGTAACCTAAACATTTATGTCCCTGTAATATGCTGAAATACAAAAAAGCAAACCATGTAGCCTAAAATACTTGTACTCCTTAATATTTTTAAATTTAAAAAGATAAAATCTAAGATTCTTAACATAGCAAAGAAGGCTCTTCACAAATTGTCCTGTGCATATTTTTCCCAGGTAATTGCAATTTCCTGTCTCAAAATTCATATTCCAACCACATAGACCAATCTGCAAGTTTCTTAATATCAACATGCTTTTGTTTCATATTGGGTTCAGTAAAAACAAGAATTTGTTAGTTCCAAAATTTAAGATTTTGGACATTCAATTCTAGGAAACAGTAGAGATTCAAGTAGGCCTGAGAATCACTTAGTACCAAATATGTGACATAACTCGAGCTCTTTTCTTCTTTCTTAACTATGCTTTTATAGGTTTATTAGATTAATTCTCTCTCAACATAAAAACATTGTAGTGGAATGAACAGTGTCACTGAAAATTTGATGTCCACCAGGAATCTCAGAAAGTGACCTTATAAAATAATGAGCTCGGAGGAGAAATCAAGATGACAGACAAGAAACACCACCAGACAGAGTGTCTCAGCAGAAAAGACAGATTATACCAGAAATTAGAAGAAATAAGCAAGAAGATGACCATACATTGGACGAGGGTCGGAAGGAGAGTCGGAAGGAGGGGTACCTGAAACCACAGGAGACTCTATGGGAGGAGGTTTTGGAGGAGAACTGGAAGCACACACCTCCAGAACAGCCTGGAGACCAGGAACAAAGGTAGGTGCAGCAGTTAACTTTCCACTCTCTTGAATCTCAGACTGTTGGTGGGCTCCCCAATGGGTGGAGAGACCTGCGGACACTATCCCAGAGATGGGACTGCCAGTGAGAGGTAAGCCTGTAGCAGATGTGGCACCAGGCTCCCAACTCCCGCAGGGCACCTCCTTGTACAAAGACCCAAGCCATGCAACAGGTGCCATATTACCTCCTTCTCCCCTCCCCTGACTCTATCTGCAGCTGATGAGAAAGATAATATAGACACCAGCTGGGGGCACCTCCAGGGAATGGGAAATTCCCTTTTGGGGCCCTACAGCTGACTGAGGGGAACTCAGATGGTGAGCTCCCTACCCACCAGCCCTCCCAGGTACTGCTGGCACAATGATTCCAGGAGAATAGGGCAGACCCTGAGGATGAGAGACATAGACCCACCTTGGGCTCCCCATGGGTGAATTGGGACTGGTACTCCCCTCCCTGGTGGGAATATAGTTTGATCTCTGGGGCCCAGAGGTCAGACATGCAGACTAGATCCCATGCACCCAGGTCTTGCATTGCCCAGGGCACAGAAGGGATATACGCAACCAACCTACTGAGGGATGTGTGCCTTCAGGGGCAGAACAGTGTCCTAGAGGGCAACCCTCCTGACAAAGGTAGGCTGTGCACCTATCCCAGGTGGTGTTCCTGTGCAGGGAACAGTCCGGCTGGCATTACAGCCAGGGGAGGCCCAGTGGCGTGAGGTCTGGCCTGCTGGCAGAAGCCCAGGAGTAGTTGTGAAGTTGGGGAGGGTGGAAAGAAGCGAGGCCTGCTCCAGACTGCAGGTCTAAGACAGTCCCACCCCCACACATAGACTTTCTGACTGAGTGGGGCCATTCCAGCCCCTCTCTGACAGCTTCTTCTAGTAGCAGAGAACAGAACTTTGACCCTGTAAATGGCATTGGTGGTGCCTGAGGGCAGGCTTACCCAACCCAGTTATGCCAAGACTCACACTCAGACCAGCCCTCACTGAGGGGGAGAAAAGGACACACCTGGAAATCCCAGGGCACCACCGACCACCTGAGGCACTAGAGTGCCTCTCTAGAGGAACAAGTGCTGGTTACAGGACATACACAAAAAAACAGCGTATCCTGTTCCTCCAAGCAAGCATCAGCTACTCACAGGGAGGACATTTGGCACACCCTTTTCATGGACCTACTGACTCATCATATAGGGAGTGGTCAAATGTCATCCACAGACACCACCCACCAGCTCAGAAACTAAACAAGGTGTGTGAATACCCAAATGTAAACCTAAAGGAAAGAAGCAACAACTGATAACATGAGAAGAAATCAGCGAAGGAACTCCGGGAATATGAAGACCAAAATGGAAAGCACACTCCCAAAGAGAAACGCCAGCCCCTTAGACATGAACACCAACTAAAATCAGACCTCTAAAATGAGAGAAGAGGAATTTCAAATGTGGATCATAAGAAAATTCAACAAGTTGCAAGAAAAACTGTATAACCAACACAAAGAAACCACAAAAAGCCTCCAGAACCTGGAACAAAAATTCACTAAAGAAATTGATACAATAAAGAAAAGTTTAACAGAACTTCTGGAAATGAACAATCAATTCAGGGAATTACAAAATACAGTGGAAAGCCTCAAGAACAGGGTAGATCAAACAGAAGAAAGAATATCAGAAATTGAAGATAACACCATCCAATTAAATAAATCAGTCACAAAGAAAGAGCAGAGAAACAAGAGAAAAGAGCAAAGCCTACAAGAGATGTGGGACTATGTGAAGAAACCTAATGTGAGGGTCATAGGGTTACCAGAAGGGGAAGAAGAAAACACTCAAGGGTTGGACAAGCTATTTGAATATATAATAGAGGAAAATTTCCCAGGCATCTCTAAAAATCTCGATATACAAGTTCAAGAAGCTCAGAGGACACCTGGAAGATTCAATGCAAACAGGAAGACATGACCACATGCAGTCATCAGACTGACCAAAATATCAACTAAAGAGACCCTTCTAAGAGCTGTAAGATGAAAGAAGCAAGTAACATACCAAGGAAAGCCAATCCAAATAACACCAGAGTTCACTAATGAGACTTTACAAGCAAGGGGAGACTGAGGCCCCATTCTGACTCTTTTGAAACAGAATAATGCCCAGACTGCAATCTTATTCCCTGCAAAACTAAGTTTTGTATGTGAAAGAGAAATCAAGATATTCTCAGATAAGCAAAGACTGAGGGAATTCATCAAGACATGACAGCCCTTCAAGGAGTACTGAAAACAGTGTTACCCACAGATCAGCACAATAAACACTCATAAATGTAAATCTACTGAAAGCTAAAGATCAAAGCCTAGATACCACAATGGTTCAAGAGAGAAAACAAAGCAACAAGGCTCAACCCAACATAATGAACAGAAATCTTCCCCACCTCTCAGTTATATCAATAAATGTGAATGGCTTGAACTCCCCACACAAGAGAAATAGGCTGGACTAAATGATTAAAAAAAAAAAGTCAACTATCTGCTGCCTTCAGGAAACATATCTAACATTCAAGGACGCAATTAGACTAAAGGTAAAGGGGTGGAGAATGATATTTCAAGAAAATGGAAGCCAAAAGAAAGCTGGCATGGTGGTGCTGATTGCAAATAACTTAGTTTTTAAATCAACGAAAGTAATAAAAGACAAAGAAGGTCACAATATAATGGTGATGCCTACAGTTCAACAAGAAGATATAACAATTCTAAATATATATGCACCAAACCTTGGTGCACCCAGATTCATAAATCATACTACTGAATATAAACAAATAGATAAACAACAACACCATAACATTTGGAGACTTTAACACCCCACTGACATCACAGGACAGATCCTCCACACAGAAAATCAACAAAGAAATAATGGACTTAAATGGAATCCTAGAACAAATGGGCATGACTGACATTTACAGGACATTCTACCCCCAAACCACTGAATATATGTTCTTCTCATCAGTTCATTGGCCATTCTCTAAGTTAGACCATATCCTAGGACACAAAGAATGTCTCAAACAATTGAAAAAAAATAGAAATTATACCATGTATCTTTTCAGACCACAATGGAATACATGTAGAGATCAATCCTAACAGGAGTCCTCACTTCTACACAAAGTAATGGAAACTAAACAACCTTCTGCTGAATGATCACTTCATAAATGAGGAAATCAAGATGGAAAAAAAAAATATTCTTTGAACTAAACGAAAAAGGTGACACAAGTTACCAAAACCTGTGGGACACAGTTAAAACAGTCCTGAGAGGAAAGCTTATTTCCATAAATGCCTATATCCAAAATTCAAAAAGAACACAAATAGACAACCCGATGAATCGTCTCAAAGAGCTGGAAAAAGAAGAACAGACCAACCCCAAATCAAGAAGAAGAAGTCAAATCATTAAGATCAAATCAGAACTAAACAAAATTGACAACAGGGAAACTATATGGAAGATTAATAAAACAAAAAGTTGGTTATTTGAAAAAATAAACAAAATTGACACACCATTGGCTAGACTAACAAAAAGCAGAAAAGAAAAATCTCTAATAAGCTCCATCAGGAAAAATTAAGGAGAAATCACAACTGACACCATGGAGATATAAGATATAATTTATGAATACTACAAAAACCTCTATGCACACAAACTGGAAAATGTGGAGGAAATGGACAAATCCTTAGAAACACACAGCCTCCCTAGGCTCAAAGAGGAAGAAATAGAATTCCTGACCAGACCAAAATCAAGTACTGAAATTGAAACAGCAATAAAAATCCTTCCTAAAAAGAAAAGTCCTGCACCAGATGGTTTCACACCCGAATTTTACCACACCTACAAAGAGGAACTGGTGCCCATCCTACAGAAAATATTCCACAACATCCAGAAGGATGGAATTCTCCCCAACACATTTTATGAAGAGAACATAATCTTGATACCAAAACCAGGAAAGGATACAACAAAAAAGAAAACTGCAGACCAATATTCATTATGAATATAGATGCAAAAATTCTCAACAAAGTCTTAGCCAATGGAATCCAGGTGCTTATCAAGAAAATAATTCATCACAACCAAGTGGGATTCATCCCAGGGATGCTGGGATTGTTCCACATACGCAAATATAGTATAATTAAACATATAAACAGTAGCAAAAACAAAGATCATATGATCCTCTCAATAGACACAAAGAAAGCATTTGACAAAATTCAACACCCTTTCATGATAAGAACGTTCAACAAGTAGGCATAGAAGGGGCTTACCTAAAAATGATACAAGTCATATATGACAAACTCACAGCTAATATCATACTGAATGGGGAAAAATTGAAAGCATTTCCACTTAAAACTGGAATAAGACAAGGTTGCCCACTATCTCCACTTCTGTGCAGCATAGTGCTGGAAGACATTGCTACAGCAATCAGACAATAGAGTGGAATTAAGGGCCTCCAAATAGGAACAGAAGAGATCAAACTCTCACTCTTTGCCAATGACATGATATTATACCTATAAAACCCCAAGGATTCAACCAAGAGACTCCTTGATCTGATAAATGAATTTGGTAAAGTCTCAGGATACAAAATCAATACACAGAAATCAGAGGCATTCATATATGCCAACAACAGTACAAGCGAGAACCAAATCAAGTCTCAATTCCCTTCAAAATAGCAACAAAGAAAATAAAGTACCTTGGAATATATTTAACTAATGAGGTAAAAGACCTCTACAGGGAGACCTATGAAACACTAAAGAAGGAAATAGCAGAGGATGTAAACAGATGGAGGAATATACCATGCTCATGGGTCGGCAGAATCAACATTGTTAAAATGTCTATACTACCCAAAGTGACCTACAGAGTCAATGCAATCCCTATCAAAATAACATCATCATTTTTCACAGATATAGAAAAAAATAATTTTATGCTTCGTAGGGAAACAGAGAAGAGCCCTATAGAAAAATCAATCCTATGCAATAAAAACAAAATAGGAGGTACCAATTTACCAGACTTCAAACTATACTGCAAGGCTATAGTCATTAAAACAGCTTTTTTAACTGGCACAAGAACAGGGACATTGACCAGTGGAACACAGCAGAGAACCCAGATATAAAACCATTCTCATATAGCCAACTAATCTTCGACAAGCAGAAAAAAACATACACTGGGAAAAAGAATCCTTATTCAATAAATGGTGCTGGGATAATTGGATAGCCACATTTAGAAGACTGAAACGAGACCCACACCATTCACCTCTCACAAAAATGAACTCACACTTGGTAACAGACTTGAACCTTAGGTATTAACCTATTATAATTCTAGAGGAAAACATTGGAAATACTCTTCTAGACATTGGCCTAGGCAAAGAATTTATGAAGAAGACTCCAAAGGCAATCACAACAGTAACAAAAATAATCAAATGGGACCTGACCAAATTAAACAGCTTCTGCACAGCCAAAGAAACTGTCAAGAGACCAAATAGACTACCCACAGAATGGGAGCAAATTTTTGCAAGCTACACATCTGATAAAAGGCTGATAACTAGAATATATTTAGCAGTCAGGAAAATCTGAAAGAAAATAATCAAACAACCTTCTCAAAAATGGACAAAAAAACATGAACAGAAACTTTTCAAAAGAAGAAAGAATAATGGCCAACACACATATGAAAAAATGTTCATCATCTCTAATAATCAAATAAATGCAAATGAAAACCACAATGAGATATCACTTAACTCCAGTGAGAATGGCCTTTATCAAAAAGTCCCCAAACAACAAATGCTGGCGTGGATGTGGAGAGAGAGGAAAACTCCTACACTGATGGTGGGACTGCAAACTAGTTCAACCTCTGTGGAAAGCAATATGGAGATACCTCAAAGCGATACAAGTAGATTTACCATTTGATCCAGCAATTCTACTTCTGGGCATCTACCCAAAAGGTCACAAGTCTCTTTATGAAAAAAACACCTATACTGAAATGTTTATAGCAACACAATTCACAACGACAAAGCTGTGGAAACAACCCAAGTGTCCATCATTTCATGAGTTTATTAATAAAATGTGGTATAAGTATACCATTGAATACCATTCAGCTTTAATAAACAATGGTCATAGTACCTTTTGTATATTCCTGGATAGAGCTGGAACACAGTCTACTAAGTATCTCAAGAATGGAAAAACCAGCACCACATGTACTCACCAGCAAATTGGTATTAACACATCAACACCTAAGTGGACATATAGGAGCAACATTTATCATGTGTCAGGAGGGTGGGAGGGGGGAGGAGGGCAGGGGTATATGTAACCACAATGAGTAAGATGTGCTACGTTTGTGGGATGGACACTCTTGAAGCTCTTACTCAAAGGAGGAGAGGGGCATGGGCAATATATGTAACCTTAACACTTGTACTGCCATAATATGCTAAAAATAAATAAAATTAAATAATGACCACCATGGCACTGTGAATTAGGCAAATTTTTATCAAAGTTCATAATTATGAGAGAGGTTTAAAGTTTCAAAGTTCTAAATAATTTCAAGTTATCATTATTAACATACTTAAATTTCAATATAAATAGATAAGAATAAGTTTAGAATAATGAGAAAGAAAGGAGTCAAAACCTTCTTCTCACTTATATAATACTTAATAATACAATCTTGCTGATATAATAAATTAAGATGAGGCCACATAATGAGAGGACTCTAAACCCAATGACTGATGATCTTATAAGAATACGAGAGGAAACACATAGACACGTATAGAAGAGGCCATGTGAAGAGAGAGACCGAGAGATTGGGTTGATGCTACTGCAATCCAGAAACAAACAAACAAACAAGCAAACAAAAAAAAACACCAAGGATTGTTGGGAGTCACTAGAAGCTAAGAAGAAGCAAGGAGGGATTCTTCCCTAGAGTCTTGAGAGAACATAGCTCTTCTGACATCTTGATTCAGGACTTCTGGCCTTCAGAACTGTGATATAATAACTTTTTGTTGTTTTAAGCCATCAGTTCATTCTAACTTGTTATGGCAGCTCTAGGAAATTAATACACTGACCAACCTATTTACTGCTGCAACGCAATGACCTAAAACAATACTCTGCTTTCCCCTTAACTTTTATTATATTTCTTTTCCTATTACTGATGACCTAGTAATTTTTTACTATAGTTCATAGATCCCAAATGTAATGCTTTTTTTTTTACACATTTTAACATGTCTGTAATGTGAATGTATTTTTTAGCCAATAATCTGTCATATTTATTTACCAATGATTTTTTGTTTGTCTCTTAGTGGATACGTAAAACCATGATGTACCTCACAATCAATGGTGTCTTACAGGCAATAATATATGGTTAACTTATCTATTATTTGTGTTGTTTATTGTCTGTTTCCCTCTACCTCACCTACTCAGATACTACATGAGGGCACGGGTGCTTGTGCAATTTGTTCACTACTCTATCCTCACCACCTACACTGATGTCTGGCATAGAGTACATATTTAATATATTAACAGAAATTATATTCTCATCAAATGTTTGGTGAAATAAACTGAAGTTTATCCACAGGCATTGAGGAACAATCACTTGAACATCTCTCACTTTTTAAAAGAACCCCTGGAAGGTTTTGACATCTTTCTTTCTAATTATTCTGAACTTACTCTTCCTTATTTTATTTTGATATCTAAGTATTTTAATAACTTAAAATTATTTAGAAATTTGAAAGTTTAAACTTTTCTCATCAGTATGACCTTTGATAAAATTTGCCTAATTCATAGTGCCATAGAGCTCATTATTTTAATTTTAAAGATGAGAAAACTGAGGTTCACAGATGCTAAAACATTTTTCCAAAGTCAGCTAGATAGTAAGTCATAGGTCACTAGGAATTTCCAAGTGTTCTTCATCCTATCCCAGTGCCCTAATTTGGTTCTAGTAACATTGTCTACTGTGTAAATTGTATAATTTAACACATATAGGAATTCAGAAATCCTTAATGATTTTCTGGGAATTTTAGAGTATAATAGAGAAACCAGAGGAACAGATGGCAATAAATTAAATATACCAACATATTTTAAAATGTCATAAGTAATCTACACTTCAAATATATGTTTGTAGAGGCAGAGATGTTAATGAGATATAGATATTATACATATGTAATATGTATAATTCTATTATAAATATATAAAAAAAAAACCTTGATAAAGGTGTCTCTATATCCCTACTGGGAACACATTCATTCACAAAAATCGAGATATACATTGTGGTTTAGATCTATAACCTTGATATAAACAGACATACTACTCTTGAGAGCAGTTTTAATTTTTTTCAAATGTAGCATACACTATATAATAAAATATGTCATATGAAGGAATCTGGCATGCAAAACCAAAGCATACAGTGATTATCATGCAAATCAGAATTGCTGTAGACTCTGGCATTAATCGAACTTTAGTTTGACAGGCACCGTGAGAAATCCTAGAAACTGCTTTGGGTTCACTGCTTGCCTGTACACAGCTTTTTAATTCTTCTGGATTCTCCAGTTTCATGTCATTTCCAGGCACAATATGTAAGACAGGTGAGTAGCCACTGTTGGAATGGGTAAGGGTTTGGTTGATTATGGCACTTTATTCCACGAGTCAAAAGCAATGGGATTTTTACCGATGCTTTACCAAGAAAGAGTGAAGTAAGAGAGACACGACTCAAGTTGATTAATAGTATTCATAAGTTTACTTTGAAGAAGTACTCAGTTATACATTAAAGGACTTCTTCACTATATATTCATCCCACTGTTCCATTCTCATCACATATTACCCTCAGCTTCTACATTATGGTATGGTCAAATTTAATTAAATGTTTTTTTTTTTTGTTTGTTTGTTTTTTTTTTTTTTCTTTTCTCAACATATTTCCAGGAGCAAGACTTTAATTATATTCTCTAGTCACATTCCTTATGTAGAAACTTAAATGGCTTTCTACTTCTCTCTTTTCAAGTTAATTTAACTCAGGTGATGAAGGGTCCAGACATTGGAGTCAGACTAAATGGAGGTCAAATCATAGTTCTCTTACCTCTTTTCTGTGTAATCTTAGACATGTTACACAATTTTTCTCATTATCAATTCCTTCATTGGTAAAATACAACAATGTAGCATGAACCTCACAGTGAAAAGTAAAAAAAAAAAAATAATAATAATAATAATAATAATAATAGTAATAATAATGTATGGATAGCATATGGCATTAGGTTGTTAAGAGATAAATATACATATATAAATATATATATATATATATATATATATATATATGTGTATGTATTTAAGTATATGTATATGTGTGTATTCCAAACCAGGTTCCAAGGAGTGAAGTGGCATGATGGCCTACTCAAGCTAGCTTAGGGTTTATCTAAGAGCACTATGGCTATAGAAAGCCTATGCCATGACTCTTTTCATATTAAATTTAAGTGAAATCAAAGCACAATTATAGTAATTTATTTCTTGGGTCTGCCTTAATGTATCACAGACTGGCTGGATTATTCTACAGAAATTTACTGTCTTACAGTTCTGGAGTCTAGAAGTCCAAATTTGAGGTGTCAAGGGGGCTGGCTCCTTCTTAAGGCTGTTAGGAAATGATATATTCATGGACTCTCCCCTTGGCTTGTAGATGGCCATCTTCTCCCTATGTCTTCACATAGTCTTCCTTCTGTATGTGTCTGTCTGTGTCCAAATATCCCTCTTTAATAAAACACAGTCATATTGGATTACAGCCACCCTAAAGACCTCATTTTAATTAGATTATATCTGCAAAAATCATATTGGGAAATAAATTTACATTTACAGGTACTGGAGATTAGTACCACAACATCATTTGGATGGACATGATTCATTCAACCTGTAACAAGAATTAAGACAGTTAAGCACAGAAAGATAAACATGGCATGTTCTCATTTATGTATAGGAGATAAAAAATGTTAATGTCATGGAATTAGAGAGTAAAATAATACTTACCAGAGACTGGAAAGTGTGTGTGTGTGTGTGTGTGTGTGTGTGTGTGTGTGTGTGTGTGGTGAGGGGGGGGAATGAGAGATCTTGGTTAATCAGTATAAACATAGAGAGAAAGAATCAATTCAAATGTTTGATACAGAGTTGGGTGACTGTAGTTAACAACAGTATTGCATATTTTAAAATACCTAGAAGAAAGGACTCAAAATGTTTCCAATATATAGAAGGGATAAATACTCAAGGTGACGGATACCCTAAGTATCCTGACTTGACCATCACATAATATATGAATGTACCAAAATACCACATGTACCCAATAAATATGTAAAAACATTATGCATCAATAAAAATATAAATGAAAAATAATTAAGACAGTGACAATGGGGCTGGAGGCAAAAAAGGACACTGAAGTCCAGTGGAATAGCTCTGAAGTCAAAACTCAGAAAACAGCAGTGCCAACCTGAGTGCTTGCTGCTCACACTAAATAGAGATAGCTGGATAACCATAATTTGTCAAATTTGCTTTACATTCCCTTATTTCTTACATTTGAAGGAGTTTACAAGGTGCTTAAAGTATGCCTATGTTAAATTCAAACCATTTCCATGCAGTTATATACAATTTGTCTTAATGTGTACATTTTGAATTAGAAATATCTCTAGAAAGTACCAGGCTCTAGTTTGAGGTTAAATTATGATTCAATAAAATTCAAATTATTTTTCTTTCATAAAATAATAATAATGCACTTAGATTATACTTACTTTTAATTGATTATCCAATTGACCTAAATAAAAAGACATTGTACACTTGCTCTGGAAAAGAGGCTCATTGGAATGCTACTTGTGAGCCTTCTGCACCAACGTATTTAGTGAGACACTCATAAATATATTTAATCAAGTCACAGTGTTAATATTTCCTTTTATTACTGGATGTGGTCTATCAGTATATAATGCTAATTAGCCTTTAGGACAGGGGCCCACTGTATACAGAATGCCTTGAAGGTAATACAATACCAAAGCCCTGGATTGCTTACACGTACATACACTCCAATTAGGGTAATTTTGCTTAAATTTGGTTGTTAACCTAACTTATATTCCAAAGTTATGTTTCCTTCCAGTTAGGTAAATGTGGTCAGCTTTCTGGCTCCAAAATTCAGGATATTGGGATTTTCACCTTTCTCTGTCATGTTGCTCTGGTCCAACTTACCATCTACCACCCGACTCCTTGCCCTCAAAAAGTATATCTCCATAAGTTTGGAAAAACAGAAAGAAATTAAGTGAAAAATGACTCATGTTTCCCTTACAAGGTCACATGTTTAAATGTAATATCTTGGATGTTAAGAAGAAAAATAATACCTGTTTACATAACTAAAATAAAAAATTTTATATAATGAAAGCAAGCACAGTCCTCTATGCTCTGGTTCCATCTATTTCCTTTTTAACAAATGTCAGCATCTTGGCTGAATATCTGAGTACCTGAGTCATAATTGGCAATTTTTATTGCTTCATTATCTATAGTTTCTCCTGTCCTCAGTTCAGATATACATGATAAATAAGCCCCATGTTGTATCCCTCTTGTAGCAGGCCCCTGGAATCTCCAGGAAACTTGATCTTATCTGCCCCTTGGCTTAGATTCTTTCTGTTTATTCAAACCTCAAAGTAATATTACCTGACCATTTTCCCAGCTAAATGTTGTCCTGATATACCTTTTTTTCTTTTATTAAGATATAGAAGCTAAAAGTAGATATGGGTGAAAATGAAGAGCAATATCGCAAAAAATGATAATGCCTAAGAGTGTCTGGACCATATACAAGCAATTACCCTTTACTGAACATATTTTTTACCAAGCATCCACTATTTCAAAACACTATGAGGGATGTAGGAGACATAAATCATGTTCCTTTCCTTCAAGGAACAACAGACTAGAAATGGAGTCCACGGGGCATAAACAAGGATACAATAATGCAGAACACAGTAATGCTATAATTAATATCCAAATAATGTTCTCCATAAGGGTAGATGGAAAAATTATTTGTTCTAATTACAGAGATATATTATAATGTGTGATATTTGAATTTTCAGAACGATGGGTAGTATATTGGTTCAATTGTGCTGTAATAAATAACAAAATCCCTGAGACTGGGTAATTTATTAAAAAAAAATATATTTCTCAGTTTTGGAGACTAGGAATTCCAAGATCAAGGTGCCAGGCAGATTTAGCGTCTGGTGAGGGCTATTCTCTGCTTCAAAGATGGCACCTTGTTATTGCATCCTCACATGGTGGAAGGCAAAAGGGCAAAGGGGACCTAGGTAGTTTCCTCTAGTCCTTTTATAAGAGCACTGACCCATTAATGAGTGTGGAGCCCTCATGACCTAATTGTCTTCCAAAGGTCATATCTCTTAATACTGTTACATTGGGTATTAAGTTTCAACATGAATTTTGGAGGGTACACAAACATTCAAATCATAGCATGTGTGATTTCAATAATTGCTAAAGATCCAACCAGGCTAAAGGCTGTCATCCTAGGAATGGATATGTGTGTTTAAAACATATGAGAATAACAAAGTGATCCAGTGAAAAATTGTGCATCTAAATACTTGATTCAAATTTCTCCCAATATTTTCTGCCACTCTGAAAGCTTCATCAGTTCTCTTGGGCAAATTCAAAACCATTTCATATCGTGCTATTTCTTTATGCTACAACTGGCCTAAACTACAGACAGAAATAATGTTTCTTCATTCGTAAACATGAATAGCTCATAACTTATGAGCATTTGAGGAATATCAAATGAGAAAACATATGTGAAGTAGTTTGACATCACAAGTTCTGCTTACTTCACTTATTAAATTGGTGATTATATGTTTTGTTTTATTTTTGTCTCAATGGATTGTAAATTCTGTGAATAACTGTGTTTGTCTTGTTATCCCAGCATGCAGTACAATATCTAAGATGATGTATATGCTTAATAAGTACTTTTGAATGAAAAAAAATAAAGAAGATATGGACCTAAAATCTCTATAGATATTGTGTGGTTAATATTGTTAATAATATCATATTATCATTTTGACCCTTTTCCTATTTGTGACCATTAAAGCACTTATAAAGCCTAAGCCTTTATCTAAGTCAATCCCAAGGTCTTGATTTCAATTAATGCCACTCCACCTATATATTAATAATGCCTTACTTAAAAGTAAAATATGCTGCTAAAATTTGGGTGTTTGTCTAAATTTTGGGAAACAAATATTAGAAACAAATATTAGCAAAATTATTTGCTATATTCTAGTATAACTTCAATGTATTATAATATAATTGTGGAAACTGAATATCAGAGAAGTAGAGTATTTGACCAATCTTGACATCTTAATAGCAAAGTCAGGGCTAAACTGTCTGATTCAAGTCCAGTCCTCATTTCAGAACATCATGTTGAATTTTCCAACATTCATCAAACTAAGCCAGACTGTTAAGTGTGCTGTGACTGGTTTTCCTCACAGGATCTAGCTTGAAAGATACAAGTTAGCAAATCATGTTCAGTGAGCATCCAAATCATGATCTTTAGGGACTTTCCTATGTTTCAATACCATTTCTCCATCCCATTCATTCAATTGATTTGATAATCCAATCAGTATAAATCATTATTAGGGTATTCCACTGTAAATAGCTTTCTTTATGAACTTGTATATTAGGGAATGCCATCAAACAATGACCTAACATAACAATTTCATTAACCAGAGTGACAAACTCTAGTGTAGCAGCTATTTATTGCCTAAACCTGCCCTCCAGAGGTACCAAAGACATCTGAATCTATTGAAGTATATAGCTGAAATTGGGCATTTTTTCCTTGATAATTAATGCCAAAGAAGTAGATGATTTAAAAAAAGTAAAAACAAGTCAACAAACAAGTAATGAATATAAAAGCATAGTCATTTTAAAAAGAGTGATGTAGATGGTGTCATCACCATTATCACCCATTGAAAATTCACCATATAACATACACCGTTTTGATACCCCTTTATATATATTATAATTTAATCTTCACACTAGTGCTATGATGTAAATAGTTTATACTAATTTTTTAAATGAGGAAATCATGACATTCACAAGTTCAGTAAATTCCCAAGTTCATACAGCTAAGAAATGGTAAAACTGTTATTTTAACCCAGGCTATTTGGTGTATGAACCCTCTAATAATATATTATTATATTAGGATAAAATGCAAGTAAGATGGATACAGTTGTGGGAAATCCTTGAATGGCAAACTGAATTAAGGTTTGAAATAAAAATAAAAAATAAAGAAGACTTTGTAGATTCTTGTGCAAGGTAATAGATGATTAAATGGAAAGATTATAATTAATGTGACAAGAAAATACGAGGTAGAATGACCAGAGCCATGAAGCAGAGAGAAATAACGTGAAGAGGGCTTAGGCTATGGAAGTGGCAAGAGCATCACACAATATGATACATGTTCCAATACACATGTTATAAATAATTGACAGGTCCAAGTGATTAGTGGAGAGTGGGAATGAGAAAGTTGAGAGAAAAGCCAAAGATAACTCACAAGTTCAATATTCACTAACAACAATGGCAATCCGGAGAAAGAAGCATCTGGGATGCAAAGTGAGAACGGGGGATAGATAATTTTTTGAGTTGTTCAATTGACTGAGAACCACAATTCATGTAATAGCACTTTGTGCTACCAACATTTGGACCTGAAAAGGCCTGTTGCAATGTTTTGGAGCTTTATCATGTCAAAGCGAAAATGAAAACCAAGCCTTCTTTTATTATTTATTTATTTTTATTATTTGTTTGTTTGTTTATTTATTTATTTATTTATTTATTTATTTATTTTTGAGACATTGAAAGATTGTGCCTACATACTATTCTAGGAAACATTTCCCCTGGGCCAGCTGGCTGGGCTAGATATTTACAACTAGATCCCACCCACAGGGTGGTTCAGGAAGAGTACTGCCAAATTGTCCTTATCCCCAAACTACCTCCTAACCAAAATACTAGACTTTTCAATATTCAAGGGGATTCCATTATTTAATAAACTTTTTACTATGTCTGCTATATACTCATGTGGCTAGGGTAAACCCTGTCAAGACCAAACATACATAGAGGACTATAGATACTAAAGAAAAGATCAGACATTATGCTTCCCAGAGAAACCAAAGGTCACAGATCCAGAGAAGGAAGAATACTGTAAAAATGCAACAGAATGCTATGAACAATCAAACAGTAGTAAATATACCTGATATAAGGTTGTAGAAAGAGGCCAAATGAATATATATAGGCAGCACACTGAGGGAATCGGAAAAATTGAATTATTTAGGGCCAGTTAGAAACAGAGAAAAAGGATGGGGGCTCACAGAATCCTGCCCCCAAATCTCAACGGTCAGATACGGATTCTACTGGCCAGCTCATGGATTCCACCAGGAGTCCCACCCAAAATCCCTGTGGACTATCTAACCTGAAGATCCTCCCCAACTACCTCACATGCAATCCAAACACTCTTCAACCTCTCTTTCAAGTGCTGGCACACTGCATTCAAACACAGATAGTGTATTTGCTCCCTTGCAAAGAATATGTGTGCTCCCCTGTAGAAGGCATGTGCAAGCCTCCAGACACAAAAGTGTAGCTATCACCAACATGCGTGATTGACTCTTCCAGACTGAGAGAAGGCACACAACATTAAGCATTTCATGGTACTTCTATAGGAAAAGTAAATGGAAGGCTCTCAGCAGCTGGCCTGGATTTGTAAGACAGAAATAAGTCACACAATCCTACAACTTACCCCATAAGAGGTCGTGAACACATCCATAGAAAAGGTCTAAGAGACCTCCAGAATTTCTTGCCAATCTGGTTTCTGAATGCCTCTCTCTGCATAAGCCAGTTGGTAAAGACTGGAGGAAGTGACTCTTCTTCAAAATCTGAAGACAGCAACACAAGTCTTCAAGGAACACACAAAAAGTATCAAGAAAAGACGACATTACCAAAGGAACAAAATAAATTTCAGTGGTGAATCCCCCAAAAATGGAGATTCATGAACTGCCTAAAAAATAATTCAAAATAATCCTCTTAAAGAAGCACAGTGGGATGAAAAAAAAAAAAAGAATAGAAGCAAAACTTAGAGCAATCAGGAAAATAATCTGTGAACAAAATGAGAGGCTTAACAAAGATATAGAAACAACAAAAAAGGGACCAAACAGTCATTCTAGAGCTGACAAATACAATAATTTAACTGAAAAAGTCAATAGAAATCTTCAACAGTAGACTTGATCAAGTAGAAAAATGAATCAGCCAACTTGAAGACAGATAATTTGAAATTATCCAGTCAGAGAAACAAAAAGAAAAAAAAATGGATGTAAAAGAGTGAAGAAAGTCTATGGAACTTATGGGACACCATCAAGCAAACCAAATACAAACTATGAGATTCTCAGAAGGAGCAGAGAAAAAGAAAGGGGCAACACTTTACTTCAAGGGTAATGACATTCTGTGCAATAGATCACTAAAGCTTATTCCTTTTGTCTAAATGAAATTTGTACCCACTTCCAGCCTCTTTTAACCATAATTCTACTGTCTACTTTTTAAAATTTTATTTTAGCATATTATGGGGGTACAAGTGTTAAGGTTATGTATATTGCCCATGCCCCCCTCGCCTCTTGAGTCAGAGATTCAAGTGTGTCCATCCTCCAAACGTTGTGCATCTTACTCATTGTGTTTGTATATACCCATCCCCTTAACCCCAATTCTATCTGCCCAAAACTCGATAAACTATATTCCTATATGTCCGCTTAGGTGTTGTTCTGTTAATACCAATTTGCTGATGACTACATATGGTGCTTGTTTTTCCATTCTTGAGATACGTCACTTAGTAGAATGGGTTCAAACTCTATCCAGGAATATACAAGAGGTGTTATATCACCATTGTTTCTTAAAGCTGAGTAGTACTCCATGGTATACATATACCACATATTATTAACTCACTCATGAATTGATGGACACTTGGGTTGTTTCCACAACTTTGAAATTGTGAATTGTGCTGCTATAAACATTCAAGTGCAGGTGTCTTTTTGTAGAGTGTCATTTGATCTTTTGGGAAAATGCCCAGTAGTGGGATTGCTGGAACAAATGATAGCTACAATTGTATCACTTTAAGGTATCTCCATATTGCTTTCCAGAGAGGTTGAACTAGTTTTCAGTCCCACCAGAAGTGTAGGAGTGAACCTATATCTCCGCATCCATGCCAGCATTTATTATTTGGGGAAGTTTTGATAAAGGCCATTCTCATGGGAGTTAAGTGATATCCCATTGTGGTTTTGATTTGCATTTCCCTGATGATTAGAGATGTTGAGCATTTTTTTCATATTTTAGTTGGCCTTATTCTGTTTTCTTTTGAAAAGTTTCTGTTCATGTCCTTTTCTCAATATTTGATGGGGTCGTTTGATTTTTCATGGCTGATTTTCTTGAATTCTAAATAGATTCTAGTTATCAGCCTTTAATCAGATGTGTAGCTTGCAAAAATTTGCTCCCATTCTGTGGGTAGTCTGTTTGCTCTCTTGACAGTTTCTTTGGCTGTGCAGAAGCTTTCTAATTTGGTCAGGTCCCATTTGTTTATTTTTGTTGCTGTTGTGATTGCTTTTGGAGTCTTCTTCATAAATTCTTTGCCTAGGCCAATGTCTAGAAGAGTATTTCCAATGTTTTCCTCTAGAATTCAAATAGTTTCACACCTAAGGTTCAAGTCTGTTACTCAGTGTGAGTTCATTTTTGTGAGAGGTGAAAGGTGTGGGTCTCGTTTCAGTCTTCTACATGTGGCTATCCAGTTTTCCCAGCACCATTTATTGAATAAGGATTCTTTTCCCCACTTTATGTTTTTGTCTGATTTATTGAAGATTAGTTGGCTATATGAGGATGGTTTTATATCTGAGTTCTCTGTTCTGTTCCACTGGTCAATGTCCCTGTTCTTGTGTCCGTAAAAAGCTTTTTTAATGACTATAGCCTTGTAGTATAGTTTGAAGTCTGGTAAATCGATACCTCCTATTTAGTTTTATTGCGTATGATTGATTTTGCTATACGGGGTCTTCTCTGTTTCCATATGAGCATAAAATTATTTTTTTCTATATCTGTGAAAAATTACTTTTTCTATATCTGTGAAAAATGATGATGGTATTTTGATAAGGATTGCATTGACTTTGTAGGTCACTTTGGGTAGTATAGACATTTTAACAATGTTGATTCTGCCGACCCATGAGCATGGTATATTCCTCCATCTGTTTACATCCTCTGCTATTTCCTTCTTCAGTGTTTCATAGTTCTCCCTGTAGAGGTCTTTTACCTCATTAGTTAAATATATTCCAAGGTACTTTATTTTCTTTGTTGCTATTTTGAAGGGAATTGAGTCTTTGATTCTCGCTTGTACTGTTGTTGGCATATATGAATGCCTCTGATTTCTATGTATTGATTTTGTATCCTGAGACTTTACCAAATTCATTCATCAGGTCAAGGAGTCTCTTGGTTGAATCCTTGGGGTTTTCTAGGTATAATATCATGTCATTGGCAAAGAGTGAGAGTTTGATTCTCTTTTGCTCCCATTTGGTCGCCCTTAATTCTGCACTCTTGTCTGATAGCTGTAGCAAGGACTTCCAACACTATATTGAATAGAAGTGGAGATAGTAGGCAACCTTGTCTTGTTCCAGTTCTAAGTGGGAATGCTATCAATTTTTCCCCATTCAGTAGATATTGGCTGTTGGTTTGTCATATGTGGCTTGTATCATTTTTAGGTAAGCCCTTTATATGCCTATATTTTGAGCATTCTTATCATGAAAGGGTGTTGAATTTTGTCGAATGCTTTTTCTGCGTCTATTGAGAGGATCATACGGTCTTTGCTTTTGCTTCTGTTAATATGGTGAACTACATTTATAGATTTCCGTATGTGGAACAATCCCTGCATCCCTAGGATGAAGTCCCCTTGGTTGTGATGAATTATTTTCTTGACCAGCACCTGGATTCAATTGGATGGGATTTTTTTTGAGAATATTTGCATGTATAATCATAAGGGATATCGGTCTATATTTTTCTTTTTTTTCTTGCATCATTTCCTGCTTTTGGTATCGCAGTTATGTTCACTTCATAAAATTTGTTGAGGAGGATTCCATCTAGTTTGATGTTGTTGAATAATTTCTGCAGGATAGGCACCGGTTCTTCCTTGTAGGTGTGGTAAAATTTCGGTGTGAAACCATCTGGTCCAGGACTTTTCTTTTTAGGAAGGATTTTTATTGCTGTTTCAGTTTCAGTACTTGATATTGATCTGTTCAGGAATTCTATTTCTTCCTGGTTGAGCCTAGGGAGGTTGTGTGTTTCTAACAAATTGTCCATTTCCTCCACATTTTCCAGTTGGTGTGCATAGAGGTTTTTGTAGTATTCATGAATTAGAACTTGTATCTCTGTGACATCCGTTGTAATTTCTCCCTTATTTTTCCTGATGGAGCTTATGAGAGATTTTTCTTTTCTGCTTTTCGTTAGTCTAATCAAAGGAGTTTCAATTTTTTTTTTAATTTTTTCAAAGAACCAACTTTCTGTTTTGTTAATATTCTATATGGTTTCCCTGGTGTCAATTTCATTTAGTTCCTATTTGTTGTTAATGATTTCACTTCTTCTGCTGCGTTTGAGGTTGGTCTGTTCTTCTTTTTCTAGCTCTTTGAGAGGATTCATTAGGTTGTGTATTTTTTATCTTTAAGAATTTTGGATATAGGCATTTATGGAAATAAACTTTCCTCTCAGGACTGCCTTAGCCGTGTCCAACAGGTTTTGGTACCTCCTGTCTCCTTTGTCATTTAGTTCAAAGAATCTTTTGATTTCCATCTTCATTTCCTCATACATGAAGTGGTCATTCAGCAGAAGGTTATTTAGTTTCCATGACTTTGTGTAGAAATGAGAGTTCCTGTTAGGGTTGATTTCTACTTTTATTCCATTGTGATATTAAAACATACATTGTATGATTTCTATTTTTTTTTTAATTGTTTGAGACATGCTTTGTGTCCTAGGTTATGGTCATTCTTAGAGAATGACCCATGAGCTGATTAGAAGAACATATAATTAGTGGTTTTGGGGTAGAATGTCCTGTAGATGTCAGTCCAGCCCATTTATTCTACAGTTCCACTTAAGTCTATTATTTCTTTGTTAATTTGTTGTTTGGAGGATCTTTCCTCTGCTGTCAGGGGGTGTTAAATTCTCCGTTTATTATGGTGTTTTTGTTTATCCATTTGTTTAAGTCAGGTAGAGTTTTCTTTATGTATCTGGGTGCACCAAGGTTTGGTGCATATTTATTTAGAAATGTTATGTCTTCTTGTTAAACTGTACCCTTCACCATTATATAGTGACCTTCTTTGTCTTTTATTACGTTAGTTGATTTAAAAGCTAAGTTATCTGTAATCAGCACTGCCACACCAGCTTTCTTTCGGTTTCTGTTTGCTTGAAATATTTTACTACACCCCTTTATATTTCGTCTATATGCATCCTTGCTGGTTAAATGTGTTTCCTGAAGGTAGCAGACACTTGGCTTGTATGGTTTTTATCCATTAGGCCAGCCTATGTCTCTTGAGTGGGGAGTTCAAACCATTTACATTTATTGAGATAAATTATAGGTGGGGCAGATTTCTGTTCATTATTTTGGGTTGAACTTTGTTGCTTTTTTTCTCTCTTGAGCCATTGTGGTTCCTGGGCTTTGATATTTAACTTTTGAGTAGATTTACATTCGTGATTGTTTATTGTGCTGATCCGTGCGTAACACTGCTTTGAGTACTAGTAGAAAAGCTGGTTTTGTCTTGGTGAATTCCCTTAGTCTTTCCTTATCTGAGAATGTGTTGGTTTATCCTTCATATATAAAACTTAGTTTTGCAGAGAATAATATTCTAGACTGGGCATTATTCTGTTTCAGAAGAGTGAGAATAGCGCCCCAGTCTCTCCTTGCTTGTAAAGTTTCAGTAGAGAAGTCTGGCATTATTAAGATTGAGTTTCCTTTGTATGTTACTTGCTTCTTTTGCCTTACAGCTTGTAGAAGGGCCTCTTTAGTTGATATTTTGGTCCATCTGATGACTGCATGTGGTCATGTCTTCCTGTTTCCATTGAATCTCCCAGGTGTCCTCTGAGCTTCTTGAACTTGTATATCGAGATTTTTAGCAAGGCCTAGGAAATTTTCCTCTATTATATCTTCTATTAGCTTATCCAACCCTTGAGTGTTTTCTCTTCTCTTTCGGGTAACCCTATAATCCTCACATTAGGTTTCTTCACATAATCCCACATCTCTTATAGTAGGCTTTGCTCTTTTCTCTTGTTTCTCTGCTCTTTATTTGTGACTGATTTATTTAATTGGAAGGTGTTATCTTCAATCTATAAGATTCTTTCTTCTGTTTGATCTACCCTGTTCTTGAGGCTTTCCACTGTATGATGAGTCAGTAGATTCTATAAACATGGTGTTCAGAATGTCTTCCCTGTCAGTAGGTGATGGTTGCTCAGAGGATCAGGATACACTGTTGTTTTTATGTCTTGTAACCAGCTCTTTTTGCTCTGGAGAGGCAGTCTAGTGTGTCAGATGGTGAGTGGGGCTCTGGGACTTCCAGGTATGTAAGCATGCCCTCAGTCACCACCAATGCTTTTAGCAGGGGTCAAAGTTCTGTTCTCTGCTTCTGGGGAAAGCTGTCAGGGATGGGTTGGAATGACCCCACTCAGTCATAAAGTCTGTGTTTGAGAGTGGGGCTGTCTGAGACCTGCAGTCTGGAGCAGGCCTCGCACCTTTCCACCCTCCCAAACTCCACAGCTTCTCTTGGGCCTCTGCCAGCAGGCCAGACCTCACACCACTGGGTCTCCCCTGGATGTGATGCAGGCCAGGAGGTTCCCTGCACATGGTCACCGCCTGGGCCATACTGTCTACTTCTATAAGTTCAACTTTTTTAGATTCTATATACAAGTGAAATAATGCATTATTCATCTTTCTATGCCTGGCTTACTTCACTTAGCATAACGTTGACTATAATAAATAATAATGCATATCATGAAGTACTACTCAGCCATAAAAAAGGAAAGGCTAATGGCTTTTGTAGTAATGTGGGAGGTATGGGATATGATTATTATAAGTGAAGTATCTCAAGAATGGAAAAACAAACACATGAACTCTGTAATACATTGGAACTAACTAATGGGCACACAAGTATCCAGAGGGAAATAAAAGTCATAGGAAATCAAGCAGCAGGGGAAGCGGGAAGGGGCAAAACTCATCTATCAGGTACAATGAACAGTTTTCAGGTGATGGACAATTTTACTGCTTGGACTCAAACCATGTATCAAAAATATTTATATCACCCTTAGTATTTTGAAATAAAAAAATTAAAAGGGAAAAATTTTAATGCATTCTGTATTTCAGAATGGATAAAAATATATTTGAAATGTTTTCAGAACAAAAAAAAATAGTAAGTATGTGAGGTGGTGGATATGTTAATTAGCCTGATTTAATCAATGCACATTATAAATACATATCAAAACATTACATTGTGCCCAATAAATATATATATAATTACTATTTGTCAATTTAAAATAAATTTTAAAAAATAAATTATATTTGTAAAAAATGACTGAAAACTTCCCTAATATTGGAAGGGAAATAAACATAGACTTCTATAATTCCAAAAGAAAAAATGCTCAACATCTCTAATCATCAGAGAAATGCAAATCAAAACAACAATGAGATATCACTTAACTCCAGTGAGAATGGCCTTTATCAAAAAGACCCCAAACAACAAATGCTGGTGTGGATGCGGAAGGAGAGGAACACTCCTACACTGCTGGTGGGACTGCAAACTAGTTCAACCTCTGTGGAAAGCAATTTGGAGATACCTTAAAGCGATACAAGTAAATCTACCATTTGACCCAACAATCCCATTACTGAGCATCTACCCAAAAGGTCCAATGACACTCTACAAGAAAGACACCTGCACTCGAATGTTTATAGCAGCACAATTCATAATCGCAAGGCTGTGGAAACAGCCCAAGTGCCCATCAATCCAAGAATGGATTAATAAAACGTGGTATGTGTATACCATGGAGTACTATTCATCTCTAATAAACAACAGTGATATAGCACATCTTATATTTTCCTGGTTAGAGCTGGAACCCATACTACTAAGTGAAGTATCCCAAGACTGGAAAAACAAGCACCACATATACTCACCAGCAAACTGGTATTAACTGAGCAGCACCTAAGTGGACACATAGGTACTACAGTAATAGGGTATTGGGCAGGGGGATGGGGGTGGGTATGTACATAAATAATGAGTGAGAAGTGCACCGTCTGGGGGATGGTCATGCTGGAGACTCAGACTTGTGGGGGAAGGGGGGAAAGGGCATTGATTAAAACCTTAAAATCTGTATCCCCATCATATGCCGAAATAAAAAATAAATAAATAAATAAAAATAGTCAATGAAAGCAACAATAAAAGAGTAACTCATAAAAAACAATAGATTATCAGCATATTTCTCAGCAGAAATCTTGCTGGCCATGAGAGTGAGATGACATACTAAAATTCTGAGGAAAAATTCTGCAAAGAAATAATAATTTATCTTGCTTGCAAAGCTGTCTTTCAGAAATGAAAGCAAGATAAAGAATTTCCTAGAAAAAATGAGTTTTTCACCACTAGAAGTACTTTATAGGAAATGCCTAAGAAAGTTCTTCAAGTTGAAATATCAGATTGCTAAATATCAATATTAAAATATGCAAAAGTATGATTGTCACTGATAATATTAACATAATGTAAAATTTAAAATATTTTCATACTATAATAGAGGTGCATAAATCACTTTTTCTTCTAGTATAAAAGATAAAATGCAAAAGTATTAAAAATAAGTGCAACCTTTGTGGAAAAGAATTTGGAGATACCTCAAACAGCTAGAAATAGAAATACCATTCAACCCAGCAATAGCATTGTTGGGCATCTACCCAAAATAACATAAATCTCTCTATTATAAAGACATCTGCACCCGAATGTTTATGGCAGAACAATTCATTATTGCAAGTACATGGAAACTACCTAAGTGTCTGTCAGTTCATGAGTGGATAACTAAAATGTGGTGTATGCTCATAATGGAATATTACTCAATCCTAAGAAATGACAGTGAGCTAGGACCGTTTATTCGATCCTGGATTAAGCTTAAGCCCGTAATACAAAGCGAGATGATACAAGATCTGGAAAATGGGCTACACATCTACTCGATATCAAATTGGTACTGACAGACTAAAACTATGGTTCTCAAAAAACGGTAGTGTTCGACAGGGATTTGTGGGGGGATACCCACATCTTAAGGCAGTGGTGAGCATTTTTTGGGGAAAGGGATTACCTCTATCCCTTTTTAGGGAGAGGTAAAGTTATACAATGTAGCCAAAATGTCTGAAAAAAAAATCTGTAATCGGGAAGTGGGCAGGGGGAAGGGGGGAGGACGGGAAGGGTATGTATTTCCACAGTGGGTGTGGTGCGCACCACCTGGAGGCTAGCCACGCTAGAAGCTCTGACATAGCGGGGTGAGGGAGGGGGGTAGGGGCAAGATATGTAACCCTAACAATATCTGTACCCCCATAATATGAAGTAATAAAAAAATAACTATAGATACAAAAATTTTATTAGGTACTCAATATAAAAAGATGCTAAGTATAACATCAATAACACAAAATGTGGAGAGAGTAGAAGCAAAAGTGCATAGTTTTTGTATGCTATTGAAATTAAGTTGTCGTAGACTAAAATTATTAATATAAAATTATTAAATTAATATTAATATCACAAATGTTATTAATTTATCAATAGTATTAAATTAATGTTAATATTATTAAATTAACAATATTGTTGCATTAATATTAATATTATTAAATTATTAACATTATCATATTTAAGGTTTTTTACATAACCCTCATGATCAGCATAAATGAAAAAAAAACTGTTGTAGTACACAAAATATAAAAAGAAAGAAATGAAAACAGCACTACAACAGCTACTATGGAAAATAGTATGGATATTTCTCAAAATCTAAAAATAGAACTACCATATAATCCAGTATTCCTACTACTGGGTATTTATTCAAAGGAAATAAAATCAGTATATCAAAGGGATACCTGCACCCATTTGTTTATTGCAGCACTATTCATAATAGCAAAGATATGAAGCCAGCCTAAGTATCCATCAATGGACCAATGGGCAAAGAAAATGTGGTACATATACACAATGAAATGTTATTTGACCATAAAAAACAATTAAACTATGTCATTTGCAGCAATATGGATGGAACTGGAAGTCATTGTTTTGAATGAAATTAGCCAGACACAGAGAGACAAATATCACATGTTCTCACTCAAATGCGGGAACTAAAAAGTTGATTTCATGGAAGTAAGCATTAAAATACTAGGTATCAGTGGTTGGGAAGAGTAAGGGGGCTGAAGAGCAATTGATTAATGGGTACAAAAATACATTTAGATAGAAAAAAAATAGGGTCTAATGTTCTATAGCAGAGTAGGGTGACAATAGTAAGCAACAATCTTTTGTATATTCCCAAATAGCTAGAAGGCAACACTTGAAATGTTCCCAACACAAAGAAATGATAAATACTTGCAGGGCACCATAAGTACTTTGACTACTAAATAATTATACATTTTATGCATGTAAAAAATATCATACATATCCCATATATAAGGACACATATTGAGTTATATATGCAGGAGAAAAATCATGAAATAAGAAAAAAGTAGGATCAAAAGTGAATCATCAAAAATTCAGAACTGAGCATGTGTTAAGAATGCAAATGTAGACCCCAGTACGATAATCATTGGAGACCTCAATACTTTACTTTCAGAACTGAGTTGATTATCCAGACAGAATATCAACAAAGAAATACTGGACTTAATCTGCACTTAGACCATATGGGCATAATATATATTTACAGAATGTTTCATTCAACAGCTTCAGAACACACATTTTGCTCAGTTCATGGATCATTCTCAAGGATAAACCATATGTTAGGCCACAAAATGTCTTACAAAATTCAAACACATTGAAATCATATAGAATATTTTCTCTGATCACAATGGAATAAAACTAGAAACCAATAAGAAGAGGAACATATGAAACTATACAAAGATATGAATATTAAACAATATTCTCCTGAATGACCATTGGGTCAATGAAGAGATAAAATCTGGGGATGGGCACACTTGTAGCTCTGACTTGGGAATTGCAAAGGCTATACATGCAACCTCAACATTTTTACCCCCATAATATTTTGAAATAAAAAAGGAAAAATATTCTTGAAACAAATGAAAGTGAAAACACAACACATCAAAACCTATGGGATACAGACAAAAGGAGTACTAAGAGGAAAGTTTATTGTAATACATGCCTTCATAAAAAAGTAGAAAAGCTTCAAATAAACAACCTAATGATGTATCTAAAAGAACCAGAAAAAAAGAGAAAACAAAACCCAAAATTAGTAGCAGAAAACAAATAATAAAGGTCAGAGTGCATACCATACTTAAACAAAAGTAATAAAACTATAAAAATTCTGGAAGAAAATGCTTGAAAAACTTTTATAGACATTGGTCTAGACAAAGGATTCACGAAGAAGAGCCCAAAGGCAATCACAGCAACAACAAAAATAAATAAATGGGACACGATCAAATTAAAAAGATTCTGCACTGCCAAGGAAACCATCACGAGAGCAAACAGATAACCTACAGAATGGGAGAAAATATTTGCATGCTAAACATTGGATAAAGGGTTGATAACTAGAATCTATTTAGAACTCAGGAAAATCAGCAAGGCAAAATCAAACAACCCTATCAAAAAGTGGGCAAAGGACATGAACAGAAACTTCTCAAAAGAAGATAGAGTAATGGCCAACAAACATGAAAAAGTGCTCAACATCTCTAATAATCAGGGAAATGAAAGTAAAAACAAAAATTGAGATATCACTTATCTTCAGTGAGAAAGGCCTTTATCAAAATGTCCCAACATACTAAATGTTGGTATGGATGCAAAGAGATAGTAACATGCATACACTGCCGGTGGGACTGCAAACTAGTACAACCTCTGTGGAAAGCAATATGGAGATACCTAAAAAAGATACAAGTAGATCTACCACTTGATCCAGCATTCCCATTACTGGGCATCTACCTAAAGGAACAAAAGGCATTCTATAAAAAAGTCATCTTCACTCAAATGTTTATAGCAGCACAATTCACAATTGCAAAGATTTGGAAACAACCAAAGTACCCATCAACACATGAGTGGATTAATAAAATGTGGCATATGCATACCATGGAGTTTTACTCAGCCACAAAAAAAAAAAAAAAAAAAAAAAAAAAACAGTGGTGATCTAGCACCTCTTGTATTATCCTGGATAGAGCTGAATGGAGCCCATTCTACTAAGTGAAGTATCCCAAGAATGGAAAAACAAGCACAACATGTACTCATCATCAAATCGGTATTAACTGATCAACACTTAAGTGCACATATCGTAGTAACATTCAAACATTCAAAGGGTGTTGGGCAGATAGGAGGTGATTGGTATATACACACCTAACGGTTGTGATGCTCACCGCCTGGGGGATGGACACACTTGAAGCTCTGACTTTGGTGGGGCAAGGGCAATGTATATAAACTAAACCCCATAATATTTGTACCCCCATAATATTCTTTAAAAAACAAAATAAATAATTATGGATTTTTTGAGACCTTTGAAATTTTGTAAATATGAAATAAAAACATATATACCTATTGGGATTTAATGAGTGCAAAATTTGGAATTAGATGGACTTGGGTGGGGCAATGGAAATATATGTAACCTAAGCATTTGTACCTCTGAAATATGCTGAAATAACAAAAAAAATTAAAAAAGTAAAAAGATCAGAGTAGAAATAAATTAATCAAAAAGACCATACAAAATATCAATGAAACAAAAAGTTGCTGAATCCATTCGTTGATCATTGGTTCTCATTGTACTTGACCTCTTAGCAGCATTTGACACAGTTGTTCATTCTCTTTCTTTAAAAAACTTTTTTCCACATGTCTTCTGGTGCAATAAACTCTTCTGTTTTTCCCTCCTATTGAACTGTTTTTTTCTTCTTATTCTTCTTTGCTAGTTCCCTCTCTGTCTGACCTCTAAATGCTGTGGACCCCAACATCATTTTTCTCTGTATAATCTCTTTCCTTGGGTAATCTTCCCCAGTCCCATGGCTTTAAATGTTATCTATATTCTAACGAGATTTATATCTCTAGCCCTGAATTGCTACAATTAACTGTTTTCTTGGCTGTCTAGGAGTTATCTAAATTTAATATGGCCAAACCCAAGCTTTTTCTATTTTTTTTAAACAATAAGTTCTTAGTATTTACTTTGTTTCATTTCTTCTACATCTGGTTTTCTCAAGGCATCCTACTTAGTTATTATTTTTTTTTTATTTTGGCATAATATGGGGGTACAAATGTTAAGGTTACATACATTGCTGTTAACTTGTATCCCCCCTTGAGTCAGAGCTTCAAGAGTGTCCATCCTCCAGGTGGTGTGCATCGCACTCATTATGTAAGTATATACACAGCCCCTCCTCCCCCCCACCTGCTCGAAACCAGATAATTTTTTTTAACCAATTTGGTTAGATTTTATAACTTTGCCTTTACATACTAAGGGTTAGATGTATGCCCTTTCCCTCCACACTGTTCGCCACATCCCTCAGATGTGGGTCTACCCCCCAGCCCCTCGAATATTTGGTGAACTCCACCACCCTTTGATCACCACATTGATAATCGGTCAGTACCAATATGATGGCGAGTACATGTGGAGCCCATTTTTCTGATCTTGTGTCACCTCACTTTAGATAATGCGCTTAAGCTCAATCCAAGATAATATAAGTGGTGCTAGCTCGCTGTTGTCTCTTAGAATTGAGTAATATTCCTTTGTAAACATATACCAAATTTTAATAATCCAGTCATGAATTGACAGGCACTTGGTTTGTTTCCACCTTCTTGCAATAGAGAATTGTGCTGTCATAAACATTTTGGTGCAGATGTCTTTATAATAGAATGTCTTATACTCTTTTGAGTAGATGCCTGATAATGCTATTGCTGGGCCGAATTGTATTTCTATTTCTAGCTGTTTGAGGTGTCTCCAAATTCTTTTCCACAAAGATTTCACTAATATGCAGCCCCACCAGCAGTGTAAGAGTGTTCCTGTCTCTCCACATCCTTGCCAGCATTTGTTGTTTTGGGATTTCTTGATACAGACCAATCTCACTGGGGTTAGTTGATATGACATTGTGGTTTTGATTTGCATTTCTCTAATGATTAGAGATGTTGAGCATTTTTTTTATATGGTTGCAGCCCATTATTCTGTCTTCTTTGGAAAAGTTTCTGTTCATTTCCATTGCCCATTTCTTGATGGGGTTGTTTGATATTTTCTTGTTAATTCTCATAAAGGCTGAAAAAAGAAATTGTAGAAGATGTAAACAGATGAAAAACATTCCTTGTTCATTGATTGGTAGAATAAATATCATTAAAATGTCAGTATTACCTAAAGTCATTTAGAGAATTAATGCAATCCCAACAAAGTGCCACCATCATTCTTCACAGACCTAGAAAAAATAATTATTCGCTTTGTATGGAACCAGAAAAAAAAAAAAAAAAAAAAAAAAAAAAAAAAAAAAAAAAAACAAAACACATATAGCCCAAGCAATCTTAATGAAAAAGAACAAACTAGGAGGCATTAGTCTTCCTGACTTCAAGCTGTACTATAAAGCAATAATAATTAAATCAGCCTGTTACTGGCACAAGAACAGAAGCATTGATATTTGGAATAGGTCTGAGATTCCAGAGGTGAAACCATCTGCATATGGTAACCTAATCTTTGATAAAGCAGACAAAAATATATATTGGGGAAAGAATCTATCTTCAATAAATGGTGCTGAAAAAAACTGGATATCTACATGCGGAAGAATGAATCAGGATCCCTACCTCTCGCTTCTCACAAAAATCCACTCAAGATGAATAACATACTTAAATCTAAGGCATGAAACCCTAAGAATCCTAGAAGGAGATGTTGGGAAAACCCTTTCTGACATTGGCCTAGACAAAGAATTATTGAAAAGACCCCCAAAGCAATCACCATAGCAACAAAATTAAACAAATGGGATATGATCAAATTAAAAAGCTTCTGCTCAGCCAAAGAAACTATCTATCATTAGATCGAATAGACAACCTACAGAATGGGAGAAAATATTTGTTCTCTATATTTCCGATACAGGTCTGATAACAAGAATCTATCTAGAACTCAAACCCAAGTTTTGATTCCTGTCACTTCCCTCACTCAAACCTGTTCCCTTCCAAATCTTTCTTAAACTGATATTTGTCACCAGAATCCATTGACTCTTTTGCTCAGGTCAACACTTTCAGTTATCTTTAATGTATCTTTTTTCCTTAATCACTTATCTTCATCTAATTAATCAATGAGTCTTTTTGACTAGATTTAAAAAATATTTCCCAAAGCTCTCCTATATTCTCCTTCTTGTCATGTTGAACTTGTTCATTACAAGGACTTACTAATTTCTATACAACCCCTCCCCCAGTGCAAAATTACCATATTGATGTGCTCTGAAATTACTTTCCTCCCTCTTTCATTTGGTGTAGACACACAGGCTTTCTATTTGTTCTTGAAACACATCAGACATATTACCACCTGGAGACCTCCGCACTTTCTGTCTTTTGCCTAAACATGTATTCCTGGAGATAGCTGGTCCTTGTCTCCAACAGTTCCTTACTCAAGTAAAATCAAATTATCAATGACATCTCCTTTGGCCACTATCTATAATTGCAATCCCCAGGCCTTCCAGCAGCACTTTTCTTTCTTCCTTTCTTTATATTTCTCCTTAGTACATATTTCTATGCAACACTATATATTTTACTTATTTATTAGTATTGTCTGTTTCTTCTTGCTATAATATAAACCTGTAGGCAATGTGGAATTTCTCTCTCTCTCTGTCTCTCTGTCTCTGTCTCTGTCTCTGTCTCTCTCTCTCTCTCTCTCTCTCTCTCTCTCTCTCCTTAATAGTGCTTGAAATAGTACCCAACATATAGTAGATGTCCAATAAATGTTGGTAAATGAATTAAGTGATTTAGCAGTAAATTTAGCCTAAGGAGTAATGAAAACTTTTAATCCTTCTTTCTTTGCTGACACTATAATCTAAAATCTTAGTTAACAAAATCCTAACTATTACCTTATAATCTAAGAGTACTAGATTATCATTGCTGGAAAGGCCTTTATGTACTCCTGGAGCAATCCATTCATATTACATATGAGGACATTTAAATAATGTTTTATGCTTATATTAGAAAATCCAGGGCTAGACTCCAGGTATTCTGATTTCTAGTCCAGTTCTATGCCTAGTTGTGTACTTTCTTTTATTTTCTTTTTAATGATTATGAGTAGTCAAATAAGTTAGTCATGGTGTGAGGAATTTTCCTTATCCCTCACCTTTTGCAACTCTTCAAACAATTCTTAGTAAACATTTGTGAACAGGATCAAGTATGATAAAATTCATGTTCTCTTTAACATTGAAAGGACAGATTTATTGAGTTTTGTCATAAAATTTCATGTATGCAATACCATTATTTGAATAGTGAAGAATAAATTCTATAGGTTTCTAAACAATTCAGTTGACATAATGTGTTAAATGCCAATATCAGAGCTACTATTTTTTCATTTAATTTGATTTATGCTTCCTAATATTAAATTATATTTGTAGTCTATATTTTCTCACAATATAATGATAACTGACAAAACTTCCATTCAGCCAGTGTTTGTAGGAAATCTATTGTGTGTTCTCTTTATAATATTATAAAATTCAGACTATGTGTTAATAGTTACATTAGTAGCTGTATTGATAAACAACAAAATGTATTGATAAACAACAAAATGCAAGATTACAGAAAGCTATACCTGTTTCAATAGTAGTTTATATAAATATACAATTAGCTTCCTTTGTGTGTGAGGGATAAGTTGCAAGACCCTCCACAGATGCCTGACACCACAGATGGTATATATACTGTACTATATATACTGTACTATGTCCTTTTTCCCTTATACATATGTATAATAAAATTTAATTTGCAAATTAGACATAGTAAGAAATTAATAATAACTAATAATAAAATAGAGCAATTATAATGATATAACAAAAGTTATGTGAATGTGCTCTCTCATGTGTGCTCTCTCTCTCTCTTAATATCTTACTGCCCTTTACTTAGCTATTTTCAGACCATGATGGAGCTTGGATTACTGAAATTTCCAAAAGCAAAACTGTGAATAAAGGAGGACTATTGTATTTATTTATCACAAAACATGTACAATTACTTGAAACATGAGAATGTATCTGTGATATATTTATTAAATTCACAAATAAGTGTTAATTATTTTACACACATACATGCATAGCATGTACTCTTTAGGTAGGTTTTGTGATCTATAGGTTTGGTAAGTATTTTGTGTGGGGGTGATAATATGTGAAATAGTCATATAATAATGACTGTTAATATTAAGAACTGAATGTGTGTTCACTTAAAATTCATATGCTGAAGCCCTAATCCCAAATATGGTATTTAGAGATGGGGTCTTTGGGAGGTAACTAAGTTTAGATCAGGTCATAAGAGTGGAAGTCCCATAGTGGGATTAATGCCTTTACAAGAAAAGAGACACTAATGTTGTAGAGCTGGCTGCTATGTGCTTTATATGCATTATCTAATTTAGTAATTGTAAAAGATTTATTAAGTAAATACTATTATTATTATCATTTTACAAATGGTGAAAGTAATGAATAAAAAGATAAAATAACTGGCTCAATATCTGATGTAGGATTTGAGCTCAAGTATGCCAAACTCCAGAGCACAGTTTCTTTACCATCATACTATAGTTTTAATGTTGAAAAATCAAAGTATGCCAATATTTTAAGACATAGAATATAAATCATCTTATGGAAAAAAGAAATATCAGTTATTACCTCAGTACCTTCTAAAACATTAATATCAACCTGATAACAACTTTCTCAGAATTGCATTACATTCTTAGACTCTTCCTATACAATCATTCCTTCCCCCCCTCTTTCACAAGTGTCAGATCAATATCATGGTCTTGAGCTGTTACCCACCTTTTCCAGATCTTTCTATTTTTTTTTCCCACATAAGCATTTTTTCCAGTAAAACTCTTGCATGTCTAATCCAATATGGACAACTTTTTCTCAGAGAACACAAACACACAATCGAATACGCCCCCAATAAATACTACTTTTCTACTCTACTGTCAATTTGTGGTCCTTTTGTCAACCCAGGCTCCATTTCTCCCTGATTTGTACCTGTTTCTTTGTTTCTTACTCCTTCTTTCTGAAACAAATATGGTCCTATTTCATTACGAAGAGGATCTATTTGCTCACATTGCTATACACATATCAAAAGACATGTACCAAAGTCCAAGTTTTCATGTGGATTTATCAAATCACTTATGCCACAGACAAAGAGGAATTTTCAGGGGGTGATTGCCATACAGATTGTATCTACTGTATTATATACGTAATATATTTAGGGATAGACTTAACAAGATACTGCAGAAGCTATCTTCAGAAAATTACAAACCCTTGGAGAGAAACATAAGATGTCTTGATTACATAAAAAGATAAACCATATTGCTGAATAAGAAGTTTTTTATATCATAAAAATGTCAATCCTTTATCACATTAAGCTACAAAATCTAAATCTCACAAGTTGTGTTTCCATAGTGCATTTTTTTAAATTTTTTGTCATTATTGCTATTAACAACTTATTTCCTATTGATCATATGGAAAAATAGACAACTAATAATGGCCAGGGAAATTTTAGCCAAAGAAGAATAATGAGGAGGTGTTTACCGTAAGAGACATTATTCTGTTCTTTGAGGTAATTCACTTTAGACAGCATTCAAGTTAACTGTCAGTAAGGCCTTGCCTCTCTCCATGCATTTATTCATAAAAGATTGTGGAGCAGGATTATGCTTGTAACCACAGAATAGTGACTAGGATCCAAAGCTGAGGGAAGAGTCTTCAAACAACACATACTTTAAAGAATCCCAGGTATTCATGGGGTCCTCAAACTCTGTTATAAGTTGAATTTTGTCCTCCTAAAATTCATATATTGACCTCGAGAAGATGGCGGATGAGAAACACCGCCAGACAGAGTGTCTCTGAAGAAAAGACAGATTCTAGCAGAAATTAGAAGAAAGAAGCAAGAAAATGAGCCTACATCGGATGAGGGTCGGCAGGAGGAGTACCTGAGACCACGGGAGACTCCACGGGAGGAGGTCGCGGAGGAGAACTGGAAGCTGGGACCCCGGAGCAGCCCAGAGACCAGCAGGAAGGGTAGGTGGATCTGCCATTTCCCCTCCCCTGCATCTCGGACTGCTGGTGGGCTCCCCAGCAAGCGGAGGGACCTGCGGACACCAGCCCAGCGACAACTGCCGCCAGTGAGCGGTAAGCCAGTAGCGGACGCGGCACCAGGCTCTGAACTCCCTCGGGGCACCTCCGTGTGCACAGACCCGAGCCGCGCGGCAGACGCCATATTGCCTCCTCCTCCCCTCCCCTGACCCTACCCGCGGCTGCCCAGAGAGACAGACAGACAATATAGCCACCAGCCGGAGGCACCTCCAGGGAACGGGACCTTCCCTTTTGGGGCCCTACAGCTGACTAAGGGGAACTCAGACTGTGAGCTCTCTGCCCGCCAGCCCTACCAGGTGCTGCTGGCACGGTGATCCCAGGAGAACGGGGCAGAGCCTGAGGTTGAGAGACATAGACCCAGCTTGGGCTCCCTGTGGGTAAATTGGGACAGGCACGAGTCTCCCTGGTGGGGACAAAGTTTGAACTCTGGGACCCAGAGGTCAGACCTGCAGACCACATCCCTTGCACCGAGGCCTCGCATTGCCCGGGGCACAGAAGGGATATACGTGAACAGCCTGCTGAGGTGTGTGTGCCTTCAGGGGCAGATCAGCGTCCTAGAGGGCAACCATACCCCCAAAGGGAGGGCGTGTGCCCAGCCCAGGTGGCGTTCCTGCGCAGGGAACCTCCCCGCTGGCATCACAGCCAGGGGAGGCCTGGTGGTGTGTGGTCTGGCCTGCTGACAGAGGCCCAGGAGTAGTTGCAGAGTTGGGGACGGTGGAAAGAGGCCAGGCCGGCTCCAGACTGCGGGTCTCGGACAGCCCCACCCCCACACACAGACTCTCTGACTGAGTAGGGCCATTCCAGCCCCTCCCTGTCAGCTTTGCCTGGAAGCAGAGAACAGAAATTTGACCCCTGCTAATGACATTGGTGGTGCCTGAGGGCGGGCTTACCCAACTCAGCTCCGCCCAGATTCTCCCCTAGACCAGCCCTCACTGAAGGGGAGAAAAGGACACATCTGGAAGTCCTAGGGCACCACCCACCACCTGAGGCACTAGAGTTCTCTCTTCAGGAACAAGAGCTGATAACAGGACACAAAAACAACAGCTTAGCCTGTTCCTCCAAGAAAGCGCCACCTACTGACAGGGAGAGCATCCTGCACACCCTTTTCAGGACACCTACTGACTCATTATACAGGGAGAGGTCCAATCTCACCCACAGACACCACCTACCGGCTCAGAAACTAAACAAGGCGTGTGAATACCCAAACAAAAACCTAAAGAAAAGAAACAACAACTGATCGACATGGGAAGAAATCAGCGAAGGAACTCAGGAAATATGAAGAACCAATCAGAAAACACACCCCCAAAGAGGAGCCCCAGCTCTCTAGAAACGGACACCAACCAAATCAGGAAACCAAAATGACAGAAGAGGAATGTCGTATGTGGATCATAACAACACTCACTGACCTGCAAGAACAACTCAATAACCAGCACAAAGAAACCAAAAAAGCCTCCAGGATCTAGCAAAAAAGTTCACTAAAGAAATAGACACAATGAAGAAAAGTTTAACCGAACTCCTGGAAATGAAGAATCAAGTCAGGGAACTACAAAATACAGTGGAAAGTCTCAAGAACAGAGTAGACCAAACAGAAGAAAGAATCTCAGAGGTTGAAGATAACACCCTCCAATTAAATAAATCAGTCACAGAAATAGAGCAGAGAAATAAGAGAAAAGAGCAAAGCCTACAAGAGCTGTGGGATTATGTGAAGAAACCTAATGTGAGGGTCACAGGGTTACCAGAAGGGGAAGAAGACAACACTCACGGATTGGACAAGCTATTTGAAGATATAATACAGGAAAATTTCCCAGGCCTTGCTAATAATCTCAATATACAAGTTCAAGAAGCTCAGAGGACCCCTGGGAGATTCAATGCAAATAGGAAGACGTCACGACATGCAGTCACCAGACTGACCAAAATATCAACTAAAGAGGCCCTTCTAAGAGCTGTAAGACGAAAGAAGCAAGTAACTTACAAGGGAAAGCCAATTTGAATAACATCAGACTTCTCTAATGAGACTTTACAAGCAAGGAGAGACTGGGGCCCCATTCTCACTCTTCTGAAACAAAACAATGCCCAGCCTAGAATCTTATTCCCTGCAAAACTAAGCTTCCTATATGAAGTAGAAATAAAGACATTCTCAGACAAGCAAAGGCTCAGAGAATTCACCAAGACAAGACCAGCCCTAAAAGAAGTACTCAAAACAGCATTATGCACGGAACACTATAATATTAACCCACGAATATAAAAACAACCAAAACGCAAAGATTAAAGACCAGATACTACAATGGCTCAAGATGGAAATCATAGCAACAACATCCAACCCAACAGAATGAACAGTAATCTACCTCACCTATCATTTCTCTCAATAAATGTGAATGGCTTAAACTCTCCACTCAAGAGACATAGGCTGGCTGAATGGATAAGAAAATACAGGCCAAGTATATGCTGTCTTCAGGAAACACATCTAACCTGCAAGGATGCATAGAGACTAAAAATAAAAGGGTGGAGATCAGTATTCCAAGCAAGTGGAAGCCAAAAGAAGGCTGGCGTGGCAGTTCTAATTTCGGACGATTGAGTTTTTAAACCAACAAAAGTAGTCAAAGACAAAGAGGGTCATTATATAATGGGGAAGGGCACAGTTCAACAAGAAGAGATAACAATTTTAAATATATATGCACCCAACTTAGGTGAACCCAGATTCATAAAGCAAACCTTACTGGAGCTAAGCAAATGGATTAATAGCAACTCCATAATCACNATAGCAACTCCATAATCACCGGAGATTTCAACACCCCACTGACGGCACAAGACAGATCCTCCAAACAGAAAATTAATAAAGAAATAATGGACTTAAACAAAACTCTAGAACAATTGGGTCTGACTGACATTTACAGAACATTCTACCCAAAATCCACTGAATATACATTCTTCTCATCAGCAAACGGGACATTCTCTAAGATTGACCATATCCTAGGACACAAAGTAAACCTCAAGAAATTAAAAAAAATAGAAATCATACCATGTATCTTCTCAGATCACAGTGGAATAAAAGTAGAAATCAACCGTAACAGAAACTCACGTTTCTACACAAAAACATGGAAATTAAACAACCTCCTACTAAATGATTACTTCATAAATGAAGAAATCAAGATGGAAATAAAAAAATTCTATGAAGAAAATGACAATGGAGAGACAAGTTATCAAATCCTCTGGGACACAGCTAAAGCAGTTCTGAGAGGAAAGTTTATCTCCATAAATGCCTATAACCAAAAGTCAAAAAGATCACAAATAGACAATCTAATGAAACGACTCAAAGAGCTGGAAAAAGAAGAACAGTCCAGCCCCAAACCCAGCAGAAGAATTGAAATCAACAAGATCAAATCAGAGCTAAACGAAATTGAAAACAGGGAAGCTATTCAGGAGATTAATAAAACAAAAAGTTGGTTCTTTGAAAAAATTAACAGAAACGACACACCACTGGCTAAGCTAACGAAAAGCAGAAAAGAGAAATCTCTAATAAGCTTCATCAGTAACAAAAAAGGAGATATCACAACTGATCCCAAAGAGATACCAGATATAATTTATGAGTACTACAAAAATCTTTATTCACACAAATTGGAAAATGTGGAGGAAATGGACAAATTTCTAGAAACACACAGCCTTCCTAGGCTCAACCAGGAAGAAATAGATTCCCTGAACAGACCAATCTCAACAGCTGAAATAGAAACAGCAATTAAAAACCTCCCTAAAAAGAAAAGTCCCGGTCCAGATGGCTTCACACCCGAATTTTACCACACTTACAAACAAGAACTAGTACCTATCTTGCAGAAACTATTCCACAACATCGAGAAGAACAGAAACCTCCCCGACACCTTTTATGAAGCGAATATTACTCTGATACCAAAACCAGGAAAGGATGCAACAAAAAAAGAAAACTACAGACCAATATCCCTAATGAATATAGATGCAAAAATTTTCAACAAA